>JXPG01019673.1:10336-23521 GCA_001015175.1 Megaselia abdita
AAATGGCCTATCAAAAATTTACATTTCAGTGGATAGCTTTATTATCTTGAATCATATAGGGTCGGGCAATACATAATTTTGAAGTTACTTAGAAGGCCTACAAACCCCAATCAAAATTTTGAAAATACATGGGCGTAGGCGGCATCTATCGTAAGCTTAACTGTTTTCGCTTTTTTGCTTATCTTGTCTTTGGCGTAGGCAAGGGGCAATTAAAGCTAAATGAGGATAACTTCGTTATCTCGAATCATATAGGGTCGTGCGATACATCATTTTAAAGGTACTAATAAGACCTATAATCCCTCATCCAAATTTCTTTTTAGGTCTACACTGGATTTGACCCAATACTTCAGTCGCTGCATTTGTTAAAGTAATGATGCTCATATTATGGACCTAAAACCATAACATTTAAGATCTGAGTCTATAACAATATGGATGCTGAAAGCTAAAGATTAATAACTATAATATTATGGGGTAAAATCCATAACTGTAGATCGCAGAGTATTTTGTTATTATTCTGTATCCATATACAAACAAACCAATTGCAGTCAATTCTTGAATTTTCCTCCTTCTCATTCTTATCTTCTCTCTATCCACATTGTGTAGATACAAAATATTCCCCAAACCTTATAGAATCCTTCCCCCCAAAAACGCAACAATTACCCTTATCCGGAACGATTAAAACCCCACTGTGCAAGAACAATCTTACCAGCTTATCAAGGACATAGTGGAGAGAGGGTGTCGATACCAATGTATGTATCATTGTAGCTAAAGAGAGTAACAGTATGAATGAGCTCAGTGTCACTGAATGTCAATGAATAATATTCCTACAGTTTATAGTTAAAAATCCATACCAACACACCAACCGTCGTCGTCAGTCATCACATATGAAAACAATGATATTTAGAGAAAAATTCACCCCAAAAGAAAAACAGAGAACATTTCATTTTTCTGGAAAAAAATGAAAATGATTATACGAAAAATGGGAGGAGCGATAGTTTTTCACTTTTTCCAGCGATAAAAACTTTATATTTTGTCGTTTGTGACTCTGACTAGTTTTTTGGGGTGTTTTATCGGTTTTTGAAATTTTTATTTTATATTTTTGTTGTTTTGGTTTCACTTTTATCATCTCTACCGTCGTCGTCTTCTTCTGCTTTTGTTTAGGGGTAGGAAAAGGTAATAGGTTTTATTTTTTGTTGTTTTCAATTATTTTTTACAGAAAAATTGTTAGTTTTTAAATGAACTTGTCTGAAATAGGATCGCGGATCAATTTTTATAATTTCAATTGTTTTTTTTAATTTTATAATTTTAACGGATTTTTTAAGTGAGTTTTTATTTTCTAAATTTTATTCTTTTTAAAACTAGAAAAATATTTTTTTTAAACAAACAATACTAAACAAAAAATAAATAATTAAACCAATATCTTTCTTTCAGAAAGAATGGCTGCATCTATTTACGCTACACCACCTCCAGATATAAGTGGCGAGGACACAGCATTAAGTGACGTTTCAAATTCATCGCAATTAAGTAATCAAAGCAACAAATCCCTGAGTAAAAGTTTATCGTTCGGCGCACAATCCTTATTGGAATCACTTCAGTACGAACAGAAGAACAAAAGACGGAAACAATCGACACCACTTCGATTGAGCGCATCGAATTTACCAACAGATTTGTCGAAGAACAACAGTGAAATGATAAGTGAAGAGCACTCTCAATCTCGATCACCCATTAAGGACGACGATGACATGAGCAATCCCGGTGATTACGAGGAGAGGTTATCAAAACTATTTCTACCGAAATTAATGGCACAAGGGCACATAAATCCATTTGAAATGCTTCAAACACACATATCAAATTCTTCATCACCAATTGACTTAAACAATGGAGGGAACAGTAACAATGCCCAGGTAAACAATACCGATGAGCTCATGAACAAAGATAAGGAAAACTACTTATACAATTCGATTTACTTTGCCGGAAGGAAACAATGTAAAGATTGTGGTGAGGTCTTCGACTCCGACATGAAATTGAATGTTCATATTTTACATGAGCACACGCTTCAAGACAGTCAAAAGGGTTCTATTTCCGTGAAACGGCCAGAAAATATTAAATTGGAAAGGGAGGATATGAAAGACGATGATTTTAGTCAAAAACAATGGATGCCTTTTCCAGGTATTAGTGGATTGGGAGGATTTCCCTTTCCTTCTGATTCTTTGTCTGTCAGTAATTACTTGTCACAAATCCCAATGTTGGGTGCTGGGCAGATGAGTGGATTCCCTGGAGAAGGCATGTCTCGTCCTCCGATGAGAATTTTTAATCCAGAAGCTTTCTGTGACCTGTGCAATAAGGAGTTTTGTAACAAATACTTCCTGAAAACCCACAAAGCTAATAAACATGGAGTATATGATCCAACAACTCCTTCAGAACCATCCTCGTCTAATGATAATAAACCAAACCCAATGCTTTTGAATCCAGTTCATCTTCAAATGCAGCAAATGTTGCAACAACAACAGCAGCAGCAACAACAACAACAACAGTCTCAACAACCAACGGCAAAGCCAGTATCAAATGAGCCTTCGCCAACCCCTATATATTGTGATGTGTGCAACAAAAAGTTTACCAACATCTTTGCAATGAAGAGGCATCGCATTAAAGCCCATGAACACAAACATCAAGAAGAGACTACAGTTGAACAAGCGAAAGTACCAGAAACTACAATGCCTGTACCTGAAGGTTTCCTCGAAGACTACACCTTAGAACAAGAAGATGTTTCCTTCGCCCCACCTCCAAGGACCATGCCACCTTCTTTCCAAGCCGAGGCAAAAGAAGCCAACTACGCACCAGAAGTCCTGAAGAAACTAGGTGTCACGAATATTGAAGCATTTTGCACAATTTGTTACAAAGAATACTGCAGTTCTTACTTTCTCCGAACCCATAAATGGAAGAGGCACGGTATTTCTATCCTTAATGACGACCTCGATGATAAACAGCCATTGAATTTAATGTTGCCATCTGCGGAAGAAACTGAGTCATCAGATGCAAAGCGGATTAAACTAGACGATGAATCAGAAAAGGTTGAGATCAGAGAAGTCAAAAGAGAACGTTCTGAAGAAAAAACAACCCCCGAACCAACACCTGACCAGTCATATCCTTCAGAATTCGCCGGGTTGAATCTACAAAAATTGCAATCTATGATAATGCAACTGAACGACTTGAATGGTAAACGAATCATGTGTCACCTTTGTGGAAAGGAAATGAAGAATCAATACATGTTGCATGTTCATATAACCACTGAACATATGAATGAAAATCACAACAACAACAATGGGATGTTTTCTGGTTTAATGAAGACTCCTCCACCAACTTCGCCGACATCTCCCACTGCAGATACCGAGTCCTGCAAACAGTGCAATAAACAGTTTAACAACCCTTCAGACCTCAAGCAACATTCAATCGAAGTTCACGGGTTGAAATTAGACAGTCCGATTAGAAACGGATTCTTAACACCAGATCGACCTATAAACTCTTCAACAGGGCCACCTACCCCCAGTAACCCACCTATGAGACCTTACACAATAACCCCTACCAGCAGTTATTGCGAGATCTGCAACAAAGAACTGTGCAATAAATATTTCATGAAAACACACATGCAAAGAATGCATGGAATTGAGATCGAGAATGGAGCCCAGATCGGAGGTGTTGTTTGTAACATTTGCAACAAAGAGTTGTGCAGTAAATATTTCTTAAGAGTTCACAAGTTAAACACTCATGGAATATCTGATGACGGTTCCCCACTTCCCAACCCTCAAAGACCACCAATCACCGAGTTACCAGAAGAAACCCCATACACCACCCCAACAGACAACTTCAGTGAAGTCTGTTTGATTTGCAGTAGACGGTTTAGAAGCTTCAAATGGTTGAAAGAACACATGAAAGCAGACCATGGTCTACATGGAAAGGATTTAGAGCAGCAATTGAGCTCTGCGAAACCACCAAGCCCTGGGTCAACCTTGAGAATTCCAAATGGAAACAACAGTGCTCTGAACAATTTACTTCCAAATATCCTCGGAAAGAATCCATTCCCAAATTTGTTTATGCCACAACAGCAACCACAAGCTAAGCTCGAAGAAGCACAACAGCTAACCAAAGACTATCAGTGCTCAATGTGTCCCTTCACTACGCCATACTATTACTTCCTTATCATTCACGAACGATCACATACCATCATGAACAATATGCCAACTAAGAACGATAACTTTTCTCCTGTTCGCTCACAGGATAATGCTCAGGACAATGAAGATAATGTTGTGTCCTCGGAGCGTTATAGATCGGCCTCTCCTCAGGAGAAGGAAACCGATGGTGCTCCTCTAGATCTTCAACAGAAATCAGCTCCGGTCGAAGAGAAGATCAACAATAACCAAAATCACAAGCCATCGTCCTCTCCAAAGCCATCCACAAACGGAGGAGAAGAAAAAGAAGTAATGCAGGCCTTCTTTATAAAGGAAAACATCGAGGAACAAGGACTCACCAACAACACTACGACCAACCAAGGAGGAAATAAAAACAGGTTTGTTCCAGCAGTTGTATATTTACCAGTTAGAGAACGTTTATCCAGTTCAATAACGGTTACTTTTACACTTACACCGACACAACCACAAGACTGAGAGTGAATTAAACTAAAACCCATACTTAAATAGAAAAAGATAGTAAAGTTCCTACAAGATAATTTACTTTTTGCTCAAAGTGTAAATAACTAAATGTGTTTTTGTTAACAAAGAGGCTAAAATAGTAAATTAACAATTGCCAAACAAATAATTTGTAAATAAAGAAAAGAAATCTATTAAAAAAATCTCAGGGCAAACCAATATCAAAGTACAATAAGAAATGAAAAGAATATACCTCAGCTGAAGACCGGTCTTTATGTTAACAATGGCAGCCAATCAAATCTAGTCATAAACGCTTAGCGTTTTCTTTCTTCAAAAACAGTCGCTTCTTAAAAACTTCTTCAAAAAACGGGCTTTCTAACTGACTTTTGGTTTAGTATTTGCTGGGTTTTAGGGACTTTTGTAACTACAATCATTTTTAGTCTTTTCTGATTGGTTCGTGATTAAAAAAGTATTCTCAATTAATGCAACGGTTTTAGTGGAAATTTTATTTCAAAGGCATTGGAAGGAAATATCTTTAAGGTATTTTGTAATAACTCCAGGAAAAGTTGTTTTAAGACTCCGCGAAGATATATCAATAATTGTTGGTCTTTTCTGATTGGTCGGCAGAGTGATCACTTGCAAAAGATGTAAATTATTAATGCAACGATTTTAATAGGAAATTCGTTTCAAATAAATGAAAGATAAGAAGGAAATATCTTCACGATATTTTGTAACAACTCCAGGAAAAGGACTTTTTTGAATCCACGAAGATAAAACAATAATTTTTTATCTTTTCTGATTGGTCGGCAGAGTGATCACTTGCAAAACATGTTCACTATCAATGCAATGTTTTTAGTCGGAAATTAATCTGAAAGACATTATAAGGATATATTTTTGCGATATCTTGTGATAAAAGTTTTTTTAAGACTCCGTGAAGATAAAGCAATATTTTTTGGTCTTTTCTGATTGGTCAACAGATGGATCACTTGCAAAACATGTTCACTATCAATGCAACGTTTTTAGTCAGAAATTCATGTCAAAGACATCGACAAGAAATATCTTTGCGATATTTTGTAATAACTCCAGAAAAAGTTGTTTTAAGGCACCGCGAAGATATATCAATAATTTTTGGTCTTTTCTGATTGGTCGGCAGAGTGATCACTTGCAAAAGATGTAAATTATTAATGCAACGCTTTTAATAGGAAATTCGTTTCAAATAAATGAAAGATAAGAAGGAAATATCTTCACGATATTTTGTAATAAGTCCAGGAAAGACATCTATTCCCATCCACTGCGTTATTTTGTAACAACTCCAAACCAACAAAATTGTTTTAAGACTCCTCGAAGATATATCAATAATTGTTGGTCTTTTCTGACTGGTCGGCAGAGTGATCACTTTTAAAACATGTTCGCTATCAATGCATCATTTTTAATCAGAAATTCGTCTCAAATAAATGAAAGATAAGAAGGAAATATTCTGTAATAACTTCAGGAAAAGTTGTTTTAAGGACTTTTTTGAATCCGCGAAGATAAAGCAATAATTTTTGGTCTTTTCTGATTGGTTGGTAGTGTGAGAACTTGCAAAAGAGCTCAATTTTATAATAACACCAGGAAAAGTCCGTAAATAACAATAAAATTCAAAAACCCATCAAATACAGTAACCCTCAATATCTTAAAAAAATTAAACTAACAAAAGTCATGTTAGTAAGTCCATGTAATAAGCTGTGTGCCTTTTAGAAGCGACCGTGCCAAAGCAGGTGATGTGTATGTAATTTTCCGCAGTCGTGATTGAATTTTGAATTAAAAAAATAGAAGAAAAAACTGGAAAATAAAACACTGCCATGCCACCCTTAACGGTCAAATGACTCCTCTCATTATAAATGCAGCTGGCACGTTTTCTGAAACCTTACCCTCAGAAATTAACATTTTTTACAATGGTAATGACCAGTGGCATATTTTTTCTGCTGCTGCATCTGAGTGAAACGAAGAGGGTGAAATTCGATTCAATTCAATTTTTTAATGTGGAAATTTGCATACGGTGTGAGGTCCGAGGGTGAACATCGGACAAAAACCACCACCACTGCTTCTCTATCAATATCAAAAACCATTGTTAACATAATGATCGGAAAATCGGAAAACAGCGTAGACAAAAGATGAAAAACCATTTTTATTTTCCTTTTTCGATAGTGAATAAAATGTGAAACTCCTTGTTAATAATATTTTTTAAAAAATTTAATTTTCGAACATGAAGACAAAGAAAAACTATTAATTTATAGTATAGTAAATGTAATGTGCTATCAAGAAAAAAAAGTAATAAGTACCTTTTATGAGCAACAAAAATCAAAATGTATTGGTTACTGCGACGGACTGATGTCCGAAGGGTGCCATTACACCCCTAGGCTTAAGGAAATCTAGAATTTTAAGGACATTTTATTTAGCTAAAAAAAAAACAAAAAATTAGAAGTTTATAGTAATTTTATCGATCTACCTCTCTATATTTATAAAAAAAATATTGTGTATTATTTTATTTATATTCTTTATGATTTTGATTTTTGTTTTGCTCTTTAGTTTTAAAAAATATATATTATAATTTCTTGTAGATATTTTTATTTATTTTAATAAATATTATTTTATTATTCTGATTTTTTTCTTTTATTTTTTATTTTTTCTAGGAGGTTTTGGGAAATACATTTTATTTTTGGTATTGGTGTAGTATTATTTTTGAAAATAATATTTTTTGTGTTTGGTTTTTTTTGTGAATTTTGATAAGAAAATATGTTTTTCTTTTAAGTTTTTTTTATGAACAATCAAAATTAAAACCAAAAGTACTGTTCGTGCTGAACACATTTGATTTACAAAAATTTAAATATTTTAATTTTTGTTCGTATTCCACAAATTTCAATGTGTAACTTACCCACTCAAATATGTAGCCTACACAATAAATACGTGTTGAGAACTATTCAAAATAATTCGTATGGTACAAATTCAAATGAGTGTCATATATATTTGATAATGTATTTTATTTCTAACTATTTTTGAATACATATTATTTGTGTAGGCTACATATTTTAAAGATTACATATTTTACATATTTCATTCAATGAATATCCTATACATGAAATAAGTGCGCTACACATTTTAATAATCAGGGAAATTAATATTGTTTGAATGTGTCAGATATTTTATTTGTGAAGTACATATTCTGTTCGTGCTGAACACATTTGATTTATATTTTAATTTTTGTTCGTATTCCACAAATTTCAATGTGTAAATTACACCCTCAAATATGTAGCCTACAAATAATGTGTACGGTACATATTCGAATGAGTGTCATATATATTTGATAATGTATTTTATTTCTAAATATATTCCTTTTGAAGGACCACATTTTGAAGTGTTCAACACACATTAAGAAACAATAATTGTCATCAGTGTAAGAGGAACATTTTACAGAAAAAAACAAATACTTTTCTAGGCTAAAGAATAATGTTTCGAGAGGGGAAATAGATTTTATTTTTGATAAAACATTATTTTCCAAACAATATTTTTTCCTTAGTATTTTAATATTTATTTACCCAATTTTTAAGTTTTTTTATTTATCAGAGTCATTACATAATTCTTACGTTTTTACCCATCAAAACCTGACAAACTCTTGAAGAGGACTACTTTTTATCCTAGAATTTTCTTTGAAAAACCGATCAGAAATAATTCCAAAAGAAAGAATCAAATTCTTGTCTAATAAGTATTTTTATGAGTATTATATTCGCAAAATTGTAAAAGTAAAAATAAACAAAAAATATGAAAGTTAATTATCTTTACAACCAGACTTCAATTACTTTCGTCCTTCCTCCAGCCATCAAATAAAAATAAAACAAGCAAAAATATGTCTCGTATTAGCATAAATTTCAAATGTTAAATAAATAGAATATTCGAAAAAAAAATCCCTGTTCACGTTTATACGTCCTGTCGTCCACATGACATGGCTATATAGTATACATATGAAAAGAATTTGATGTACAACATAATAACACAAAAGAAGCTACAAAAACTTATTATTTCCTGTATGTCAATTTTCTTAAAAAATAAAAGACATTCCTATTTCTGTACATGACAAACTTTCCTTTCTTCCCCTTCACATCCTTGCATGAAACTTACATCAGGACAGGATAATGATAAAGAAAAAAAATAGAAGATGTAAAAATGTCCTTTTCTACATATTTTGTTCATAAAAAGTGTTTTTCTTGGCTTCTTATTTTGTAAATGTAAAACTATTTTCTTTTTTTTCGGTTTTCATTCATTATAGTGTGTGTTTGTAGTTTTCCAACCCTCTTGATTTAAAACAACGAACGCACGTTGACGAACCAACAAACCACCAACTGTTCAATCAAATTTCAATATCGTTCACAGTGTGTGAGGAAAAAGGGCTGTACTTTACGTTTTTGTTCAATTCAATTCAATTTCAATAGTTAGTTTAAAAACCAAATATTTTTATTTATATTTGACTGGTATTCATAACGCATGTGTTGTCTATTACTATCGACCCACATTACAATTACAATCAACACCTGCCCATAATCAACACCTTCGATTGATTGAACTTTATGATTATATATTTTTTGTGACAGTTTTTTTTTTCTGGTCTTTTTTCTCTCTATTAAATGGGAATTAAATTTATTTTTAATTTTGATTAATTACTGAGGATTACTATTTTTTTGTAATTTTGAATAAAATGGTTTTATTTTAATTAATACAATATTCGAGAACTATTTCTATTAAGAAAGAATGGTTGTTTTATTTTCAATATTTCAATTACTAAAAAGTTTTTAATTTCAAAAAATGTGTGTATTTCAAAATATCCTTCTAATTAAAATACGCTCATAGAAGAAATTATGATTAACACATCCATGATTTTCCATCTATGAAGCTCCATCCATTAGGGATCTTAAATCCACAAGTATAAGAAAAAACGTATATCCATTGGTTGAAAGAATCCAGCTTGTTTTTGATTGGCTCAATTATCAGCTGTTCGTTAATGTTTTGTTTATGAATAGCTTTTCAATATCCATCAATAGGTTTTCTATATTCATTGTTTTCTGCTCGATTCATAATGTAGACGTTATATACATATGTACGCGATGAAGATATTTAAATATTTGATGGACGTATGTTTCAATATATTTCGCCTTCTACTCTGAAGATTCTGAGTTCGATCCTCAGTACCCACTTCAGAATTTTTCGTATGAAATCCACATCTCTCGGTTTGTGGAGGTACAGTAGTGGATGAAAGTTCTTCTTCCATTCATCCAAGAAAGCGAGTCTTTGCCTGCTCGTCTTCTTGTACCATCCGGTTTCAATTGCATGATTGAACCGAATCCTCCACTCATTTCCTTCACTGTAGATCATTGTTAACACTCTTCTCTCAAAAACCTCAAGCTGATAATGTTCACGATTTGCATCCATATATCAGGACCGGTACGGTGAGAGTCTTGTAATTCATCAGCTTGGTGTTGCGGCGTCCGTACAGGGTTCTATTTGCCAGCATGATTCTACGTTGGATTTCTTGTGTGATATATGTCAATCCAAGGTACGTGAAATATTGGATGTTTATGAATTGCTTGCTGTCTCTACTGGATTTCATGTACTTTGTCTACGTTTACGAGGAGCCCCATTCTCTCTGCTGCCTTACTCATGTTAAGGAAACTGTACTTCATTGTCTCCAAGTCCCGCGAAACGATATGAATATCATCATCGTATCCAAGAAGTGGAGACGATTTCATGAAGATGTTATTGTTATAGACGCTCGAACATCGGCCCTTCTGACAATGATTTACAGATATAGATGTTAGACAAATCACAAGGAAGAGCATCTAATTTCCAAAAACCTGTTGATGTTGTGAAAGGTTTCGATGCTTTTCATAATATACGAACTTTACTTTTCATGTCTGCTGGATGCATCTGACATAGTTGTATTCTCCTTTCCTGGTCCAAGTCCGCACTGATAATCTCCTATGATGTCGTTGAGATAAGGTTTTAAGCGCTCACACAGAAGAAGACGAGATTTTATACGCAGTTGCAGAGTTGACCATACTTTTTGAAAAAGATCACCAGTACTTTTAATGAGTTCCGCCTCAATCCCATCGGTACCAGGGCTCTTGTTTCGTTCCAACTTTGCTATAGCAGCTCTGATCTCGATGAGGAGGTGGAATATTTTCCGAACCCGGTGCGCTCCCTTGAATTTCCGTTGAAGGTATATCGTGGATATTTTGTTCAAGGAGCTCCACGAAATACTCTCGCCATCTCGTTCACCAAAAGATTATCGGAGAAACGGTGAGCGGTGCGAATCCTTCCTTAATCGCTTGACGAGTTTGTGAAACTTCCGCGTGTCGCTTCTCCGATGTAGAACATCTTTTTCATATCGTTTTCGTATTGACGTTTCCTGGATCTATGTCATAGTTCGTCGTGATACTTTTCTTTTTGTGAGTTTCCCGATCCTCTGGTGTTATACTCAGCCACTTTTGCCTTGCCGGGTCTTTTCTTTGAAAGCTTCGGCGCAGGCAGCATCAAACCACTCTTTCTTCAGTTTACTTTTACGTTCACATCACTTTTCTATTGCCTTAGCTTTTAACGATATGGAACATTGGCTCCAGCGATCCTCCACAGTCAAGCTCGTCCGAGCTTTCCGTAGCTCTTGTTCAACTTTCTTCGCGTAAGCGTTTGCAGTATCTGTCTACTTCAGAGCTTCGATGTTGCACATTTTCGCATCACGTTGCTTTTTTTGACACCGATATTCGAAACTTTATCTTTGCCACTTCCAGGTAATGCTCCGAGTCCACTTTCCCACGCCTATGCGATCTCACATCCATGACGTTAGACGAGTGTCACGAGTCTACGAGTACGTGGTCTATCTGGTTCATTGTCCCATTTTTCGCCCATGTTCCTTTATCGATCCTCTTATGGATGAAACATGTACTACTGACTACAAGTAGAAGCAAACATTCCTTAATATCACTGCTACGCCTTGAAGAAAACATTTAAAATTGTATTGGACTCCTCCACCCTAAGCTAATAAGCACTTACAAATAAAGTCAATATTTGTAAAGAATAATGTTTTCAGAGCTATGATTTTCTTTCTATTTTATATTCTGATGTTTTCCACTGAAACGAAACAAACTACCAGAGATGAATAGGGTGCTTCGGCTGAAGTGGAAAGCATCATATTCCGAAAGTTTAAATATCTATGGTTTATCTATGGTATTTATTAAAAAACGTAAATTTATTATTTTTTAAGTATGAATTTATTTTTTCTTTGAGTTAAGCAGTTATCTAAATTTCATGCTCAAAATAATTCAAAAGCTGTTCATTAATTTCATCTTGGTAATTCAATCAAGCAAACATCTGAAATTGCTTTTGAACGGCTCTAAATATATGTTGATGAATGAACTAATAATCCACACAAAATAAAAAGACTCTAAAAATTCAAAAAAAAAGTTGCAGATCCTCTTTACTGTTTTTGCTGAATAAACTTTGGAAAATATTTATTTTGAAAATCCGGAATCAATCCAAGTAGAACCAAAGGCTCTTGTTCGTATTTATTGAACATTTACTAAAAATAGTTCTCTAGATAGCTTCAAATACTCTGCGTAGAAAATACATATAAGAGGTTTGTGTTTAACTCTTTGGTAATTTTGTGTTTAAGTTATGTTTATATATTGTTTAGTAGTCAAGACGGATTCAGAAAACCAACACAAAATAGATATATTCAGAGTTACGTTTTCGGTTAAAGAGTTAAAAGACGTTTACTATGTATTCAGTTGTCTTTTGTTAGCTTGAGCAGCTTTTTAATCATACCATCAGTAAATGTTTGCTTGGAAGTTAAGAAAATCAAGTTTTTCAAATATTTAATAAAAATTTTAAATTATTATTTGAAAGGTAAGATAATACTTCCCAAGTAGAGTCTACTAAATCTCTCTATTTCAAGTATTTCTTACATTCTTTATATTTCCATTTCATGTCATTGAAATTAATTTTTCAAAGAGAAATATGCCTCTAATAAGAGTTATTTAGGAGTGAATTTGGCCCTTCATTTGTTAGGATGAGCTAAAGACCTATGGAATAATCCTAGAATATAATCATTNCTATTTCAAGTATTTCTTACATTCTTTATATTTCCATTTCATGTCATTGAAATTAATTTTTCAAAGAGAAATATGCCTCTAATAAGAGTTATTTAGGAGTGAATTTGGCCCTTCATTTGTTAGGATGAGCTAAAGACCTATGGAATAATCCTAGAATATAATCATTCAAATACATCAGGAAACAAATTCGATAGGCTTATATAATTCGAGAATTGTACACGATTAAAAATGAAGGGTTAAATTCACTCCTATGGAAAGAGCGCGCCATATACAATTTTATGTTTGAGTGTTGATTTCACCTCTTTAACAAGAAAGAGTCATCTTTAAATCAGAAACAACAGTCTTCAAACATATATTATATGTATAGTTTACACTCAAAGGATACGTAATCATGGACATGTCGCTTA
>JXPG01019675.1:0-13351 GCA_001015175.1 Megaselia abdita
GGAATACCTCTTCAAGTATGTTTGTAGAATTGTTGAAGATGTATTGTGCAGAGCTAAAAGTAATAGAACCTTTGAGCAAAAGGGTTCTTATAATATAACACGTTCACTTTGAGCTGGTTTCTATTGTTAGTTAAAAAAAAAGAATTCTAACAATGACCGTTTTCATTGGAACTGTTTTTAAGAATTCACTAGAATCTTTTTTAATTTAAACCTCAGAAAAGGTTGAAAACAATTTTAAGGTGAATATCTTTTTGTGATTATATTGGATAAAAAGAAGAAAAAGAAATGACAATTAAAATATAATTCTAATTTCAAAAACATAAAATATATGTTTTCATAAATAAACAAAAATTAATAGGAAATATAATTTTTCAGAGCTAAGAATTACTAATTATTCTTCTAGAAATCCGGTCAATATACAAAATATTTCTCAAAATAAAAGCACAACGTTTTTTAAGTTTTTTAATTAGTTTAATTAAAAATAACACTGAAGAAAAATCGACAAAAAACTTTTTAATTTAGGGATACACAATTTATACAATAAAAAAATAGTAATGAAGATAAAGTTTTAAAATTAATATTTCGATTTTTTTTTTAAATGTTCCAGATAAGGAACAGAACAGATTTAGATAAAGAGATATTTTGTAATGTCTCTAGTGAACCTACCTTTAGTTTTTTTACCATGAGATAAAGATAAAACAAAGAAAAAATATATTTAAAAATAAGAATTCTAAAGTTAATATTTTGATGTATCACGTATAAAAATATACCTTCTAAATTTTACTGTAGAAAAGATCAGATCGTCATTTGTTATTTTCAGTTGAATATTCCTTAGTAAAATCGCAATCCGTTTAATTCCCTTTCGACAGGAAATTTTCGGGTAAATGTCAACTCATAACTCGAAGGGATTATTTTTTTTTTATTGGTCAAGATCGCTTAAAATTAGTTTTCAAAAAAAAAGTTAGAAAAATTCCAAAATAAAAAAAAATCATCAAGGCTTAACACAGGAAATAAAAGCTGAAGGACTCTTTTCTATATCAAATTAGTTTATTTTGTAAAGAATTATTACAAACAAATTGAGATGAAACCCCAATTTTTCATAAAAATGTGTCTTTCTGCTATTATTTTGACAGGCAAATCTTAGTATACAGTGTTTTTCAAATTTTAAGTGCAATTTTATTTAAGAACATATTTTTAAAAGCAGAAAATTGTGATGATGGATTAAAAGAGCTTAAAAACGCTTATTTAACCCTCTGCATTTCTTGTACAAACCCTTACCCTTCTCCTCGTCAATTATTAGACCTAATTTACTAGTACTGGGTTCTTAGTACCCAGGCCGCAAGCTTTCTTTGTCAATCGCAAAGGTAGCTCTCATTATCATCTTACCGACACTTGAAAGCTTCCAATTGGTCATCGGAACATCCGGTTATCAGCCTTAAGTATCATAAGCGTCATCTCGCTTAATTTCATGATTACCTGTTTATCATCCACAAATTCATATTCCTTCCGGAGAGCTGGTAGTATAAGTAAGGGGAGGACTGGCTATTTTACCAATGGCAGACTTGAGGAATTCCATCGAGCCTTGACAATTACAATAACCTTATAAACTCTGAGGATAGGGAAACTGCGTGTTTCTCCAGTGATACAACTATCTTGCATCTGTCATCTGCGACAACACCCTCTGCATGNGGATAGGGAAACTGCGTGTTTCTCCAGTGATAGAACTATCTTACATCTGTCATCTGCGACAACACCCTCTGCATGTTGCACGAATTCCCAAAGGTATTCATATTCGATCTGAGTTCTCATTGAGAATCTTAGCTCTCATAATTTTAACTACCGCTCAATTTCTCGAATACGCTGTTCAAGATGAGCTACATATGGCCTCTTACCGTGCGGTGATAAATTATGTTATTGTAAAAATGGTTTACGATCTATAAATGGCTTCACTGATTCAGATTTTGCAAGTGATCTCGATGGTCGTAAGTCTGTTTTAGGTCNTCACTGATTCAGATTTTGCAAATGATCTCGATGGTCGTAAGTCTGTTTTAGGTCATCTGTTTAGTTTGGGAAACTGTGCAATATCTTGGAAATCGAAAAAGCAAAACATTGTAGCTTTATCTACAACTGAAGCAGAATATGTTGGTTTGTTTTACAAGAAAAATGAGAATTAATTTTTTCTAATAATTAACACAAACTAGCAATACAATCAAATTGTGACATCAAATAAATATTGAAGACAAGTTTTTCTTTTCACTCCAACACTCACCCTGAAACCTATAGTCATCGAGTAATCCCATAGTTATTGAATGAATCACCGGCTTCGACAGTGCCTTCGTAAAAATATCCGCTGTCATGGCATTGGTTCCAAGGTGTTTCCTGAACTGCAGCTGATATATCCATGTACTCCGCCTCTGTAGTCGACATCGCAACCGTTGGCTGCTTTCTAGAGTTAAATGTTATGGTTTTCCCTGACAGTGTAAAAAAAATAAACCAGTTACAGACTTGCGATTTTCATCATCAGATGCAAAGTCAGAATCAGAAAAACCTATTAGTTGAATGGATTGGATTGTCCCCTTAAGATATCTGAGTATTCTCTTAACGGCTATATACTGCTCATTTCCAGGGCATTGATTGTACTTGCTCAGATAATTCACCGCGTATAGAATGTCTGGCCTACTAATCCTTCAGGGAACAACAAGCTCGCCCGATGATCTCCTGATATGCAACGTCAATAACGTCTTCTTTCTCAGGCTTCTCTAGATTTACATTCAATTCCATTGGAGTAGCTACTGGATTGCAATCCTCCATTTTATATTTCTTTAGCATGTCGAAAATATACTTTTCTTGATCCAATGTTATTGCTCCAGCCTTCCTGTCTCTTTTTAACTAAATACCTAAGAAGCTCTTGAAAACTCCGAAATCATCCATTTCTAGAAATAAAAGACTCCATGAACGTACAAGGCCAGCATGAAATATTTCCCCCCGTATAATCAATACCATTCTCTTGAATGTACCCCTTTGAGATCTAGCTTAACGATTTCGTTTTGAATGCTTCTATCAACAATTCTGATCGGTAGAGGGCATCTTCATACCGAGACCAGATGATGAGACCTCTTTATTATCCAGTACAGATTTTATGCCCAATCCTGATAGTCCAGGTTCTCGAGGGAACTCACTAAAGACTTCATTCCGAGTTTGAGGCCTTCCTTTGAAGATGTTACTTCTCGCCACATCATTCGATCTAGGTGTGAAGAGAGATCATTACCAGAACTCTGCCCACCATGAGCTCCCGGGTACCAGGGTATTTCAGGCTTTTTGCAACCGATTGCCTTCCCCTGAATCTTAAAAATAAATTGTTGAATTTCTTGAGCCAAACAATGTATACTCCTTAAATATTTCTTACAACAACAAAATAATAACCCCTAATGTTCATTTCAGATTCTCGTATCTCCAGTCCTCGCAGGACTTGCAGTGGCCATAGGAGTTCCAATACTTTTGTTCTATGTGTACGGAGTTGTTCCAGTATCACTTTGTAGATCTGGATGTGGAGTCTCTACTACAAGAGATGGATTCAAGTTCGACTTTGACGAAGATGACGGCATAAACAATATGCGGAGTAACCAAAGCGACGGAGTCAGTGTGGATGCAGTTTCCAGAATAGGAGCTGCAAGTATAGGCGAAGTAAGCTTAAGTGTAGCCAGTGGAAGCCATTTAGGAAATGATAAGTCATCAAACATTACGTCTGGAGGCGTAACAAATCTTACTTCCAATAAAGGAGAGTCAACGACAGCTTTAGCCGGAAGCATCACTGGACATCGATTGGAGGTCCAAGCTGATGTGAGCACATCAGAAACCGCTTCAGCGATTACTTGTGTTAGTGAAAAATCCGCCAACATGGCTAATGACAATGCCTCCACGAAAGCGCTTGCTGGATCGATTTTAAGTTATAAGCAGGTAAGTTTTTGTTTTATTTTTTAAGTTTTAATATTTTTCTTCGATTTTTGTTGTTTATTTAGCAAAATGATTCAACCAATGCAAGTGAAGATGGAACTTCGGAAAGAGTTCGCTTTGACACCACAGTTTCTTATGTGGATGGAAAGAAAGATCAGCTTTATGATCAGTTTTTGTATTTTGGTCCATCAGCTGGAGGTGATCATGTAAGTTCAACTTTTTTTTTTCAAAGAGAAAGGGTAGATAAGGGAAAAACCCGTAAAATTTCTTATAGAAAACGCTACCTTTTGCAAAAACGATAAAAAAACATAACCGATTTTTTTAAATATATTTTTATGAACATTTTTCAAAAATATCATTTAGGATTTTATAAATTTTCGAATCGCACATTTCATTTTGAAAACAACATTTTTCCAAATCTTTTAACAATTTTTTTTTTATTATTATTAATTTTGAAAGCTATATTTTTTTTTAATTTGTTTAATTCTACATGTTTTATTTTGAAAATTAAAAAAATATAACGAAACTTTTTTTTTAACAAAATCCATATTTTTAATTCCAATTATCTTGAAATTAATGGGTTATCTTTTTTAATAATTTATTTCATATTTTTAAAATATTAGAATCTCTACAACATCACTAGATTTTTGTAAATAAGACTTTTAAAATATTTTCGAAAATACTTCAGAAGCTCAAAGATTTATAAGTAAGGGTTTAATATAATAAATTACAAACACATGAATTTTAAAAGTTTAATTTTCAGTTTTTTATAAACAAAGGTGTAATTTCACATCATCAAATTCCACTATGAGTTTTAAGTGCTCATTTGGAGATATTTTTTAAAGAATTCTATACAAATCATCAAAAAATATCTGTAAAATAAATTTTTCAAATTTTTTTTTTTAAATATTAAATTTATTTTAACTTTTATTTGTAAATCTTTTTTAAATTTATTACTCAAACATTTTATTACATTTTTAAGCTGACTTTACTGAAAATTCAATTTTCAATAAAAACATACAGAAGTTGCATTAAATGTTTGTATTTTAAATATTTTACGAAATCTAAAACATTTAAAAAAAATCGGAATCCAAATCTTTTGTAATGTATTGTTTTTGGAACTTTGTATTTAAAGTTTTGTAAGGCATTTAAATACTTTTTCTTAACAAAAAAAATGTTTGTAATGACATTTAATTAAATTTTTTTTAGACACTTTACGTTGACAACAGGAAAGGTTTAAATAATTAATTAACATTTTTATCAAAAATTCCGAAATATATTTTTTTAACAAATTTAATCCTTAAAAGACTTGAATTCCGAGATATGTTTATCTTGAAAAATCAGAATAAGCACTTAAATAGTTTTTAATATATATTTTCTTTGAAAAAAAATAAGATTGCTTTATAATAACAAATTAATGAATAATAAAACAAATGTTTTTTATAATTCTTTTATTCTAGAAAAACTAAATTTGTTTGAAGTTTTTTTTTTTTAAATAAAAATACATTGTACACCAAATCTTAGTATCAAATTTAAATTGTTTTAGAATTTTCTAATTTAAGTGCAATTTTATTTAAACCAAAAACTTAAATTTTTAGATATTTTATTTGTTTTGTTTTTTACGTTCTTCTTAATTTAAACAATTCATTTAAAAGTCTTATTTTACTCTCTGCATTTCTTGTACTAACCCTGATATATATAAAAATAAACAAAATATACTGTTTTAATTGAATTGAGATGCTAAAATTATATTTTAAAAATTGGGATCTCAAATGCTTTTAAGATTTGCTTAACTTTTCATTATGAAAAATGTTATAAAATATAAATAAAGAAAAAGAAAGTCGCGATTTCAGTATTTAATAAAAAAAATAAACACTCTACAAAAAAATGAAAGTTTAGTATTTAAAAAAACACTCCAGAAAACATCGCAAATTTAGTATTTAAAAAAATTCTACAAAAAATCGTGAGTTTAGTATTTTTTTGAAAATCTACAAAAAACCGCAAGAAAAAGACATCTAGAAAAAATCGCGAGTTTGATATCTTTAAAAAAATAATTATTCAACAAAAAATCGCGAGTTTAGTATCTTAAGAAAAACACTCTACAAAAAATCACGAGTTTAGAATATTTTCAAAAAAACACAATCTACATAAAATCGCGAGTTTAGTATTTAAAAAACACTCCACAAAACATCGCAAGTTTAGTATCTTGAAAAAAAACATTTTAAAAAAATTGCGATCTTAGTATTTAAAAAAAATCGCGAGTTTAGTATTCAAAAAAACAACCCCACATAAAATCGTGAGCTTAGTATTTTTTAGTATATATTTTTTATAATCTGCAAAAAATCGCGAGTTTAGTATCTTACTAAAAAAAAAACATTCTACAAAAAATCTCGATGTCAGTATTTAAAAAAAACACTCCACATAAAATCGCAAGTTTAATATTTAAAAAAAAGATTCTTCAAAAAATCGCAAGTTTAGTTNCACATAAAATCGTGAGCTTAGTATTTTTTAGTATATATTTTTTATAATCTGCAAAAAATCGCGAGTTTAGTATCTTACTAAAAAAAAACATTCTACAAAAAATCTCGATGTCAGTATTTAAAAAAACACTCCGCATAAAATCGCAAGTTTAATATTTAAAAAAAAGATTCTTCAAAAAATCGCAAGTTTAGTTAAAAAAAAAAACAAACATTTTACAAAAAATCGCAAGTTTGGTATCTTNTTTTTAATTTGGTTATAATTTTGGGTTAATGGCTTTTTGTGATGATTTCATTTCAGTATTTCATTTATTTCTTTTTGATTTTTTTAAAATTTAATTTAAATATTTTTTTTTTAAGGGAGAATTTTCTTACTTTGTTCAATTTTAATGAGGGTTTAGTGATCTTATACTGTTAGTTCCAATAAGAAATATCAGTGTAAAACTAAAATTGTAGAAGAAATTCTACCATTAATGATATGACTAAGTAAGAAAATTCTCCCTTAAAAATACATCACATATCAAGAAATGATAATTAAATATTTTTGTTTGTATTTTTTTTTTTTAATTTATGTTTTTTTATTATATTTATTATATATAAAACAAAAATACACAATANTTAGTTCCAATAAGAAATATCAGTGTAAAACTAAAATTGTAGAAGAAATTCTACCATTAATGATATGACTAAGTAAGAAAATTCTCCCTTAAAAATACATCACATATCAAGAAATCATAATTAAATATTTTTGTTTGTAATTTTTTTTTAAATTTATGTTTTTTTATTCTATAATATTGTGTATTTTTGTTTTATAATACAATAGACTCTTTTTTAAATATTGGAGTTATTGCTTTATTTTAGGGACTTATTAAAATTTCACTTTAATTAATCTCGTAGATCCAAGAAATACGATAAAAAAAACAGAATCACAAATATTTCAGCAACATTAATATGTTTGTAAAATAATTTAAAAAAGTTACGAAAATAAACAAAAACTACTTTGATTTCAGGATTCAACAGCTGATAAAGCAAGTATGGGAAGCTGTCGATCTTTCCGCGGTTCGGAGCGATCTTTTGGGGAGTCGGTGAGTAATGCCCCTTCAGGCGATCAGGGGTCATCAATAACTGGGAAACGACTTGCATTTAGTTCTCGACACGGAAAACTAAATTCCTCGTCGCACAGAACCCTATCTTTAGATAGTAATAATGGATCTAACAACATCCCAGAACACGTCGAGGAGGAGGAAGACGTAGCCAATGCAAACACATCAATTTCAATAAATGTACCGAGCAACAACAACGACTCATCATCTAGGAGGAGTCCTAGTTCAGGCAGTAGCACAACATCGTCTCCGGAAAAAATTTCATCTCGAACATCTATTTTGAGGAACTTGTTCTTTTCACAGCCCGAAAGTTTGGCAGTGACCACCGCGACCCCTGCTAGTGTAAGTGCGGACAAGGCTAAGGATTCAGAAGCTTAATTATTGGAAAACGAAAAAGGTTCCTCTCTATTTTAATTAATTTTAAATTGTGTTAAATTTAATTAGACGATTCTGAATGAAAAAGTGCCAAAAACAAAAACTATAGAAAAAAGGAAGCAAAAATTGGCAGAAAACTCTAGATTTTTTTTTATTAATTTTTAAGACTGAAAAACTTTGCAGAAAAAAAACCTAATTTTTTTTAACCAAAAGAGAAAAAAACAATTATTTAGATGTGATTTTGAAGAAATTCTTGTGAATCGAACGAAAAAAATTTAAGAAATTTATACGCTTGTCTAGAAAGAGAAAAAAAAGGTAACTAAAGGAAAGAAAAACTTACAGAACACAATAACACATGATATTCGAAAATGTGTGTTTTATTTAACTTTACCTTTATTGTTTTCGAACTTAGTTAAATTTTGGTTTCTATTAATTATATTTAATAAACGATGAAAAATAAATAATTTAAAAAGCGTTTTTCTTGTTGTCATATTTTTTTTTAGTTTTTTTTAAATAGAAATGGTGATTATTTCTTTAGAATTTTATTTTCGAAAATAAGAAAATTTCAAAATATTGGTTTTTATTATGGAAATGTGTTAATTTACAGAAATAAAAATTGTTTTGGAAGAAAAATCTGATTGAAAAAACAATTGCAGGAAAGTTATTTTTCTGACCCAAAGATTTTACAGTACCCCTTACAATTTTTTTTCTCGAAAATATGAACATTTTAAAATATTGGGTTTTATAATGGAAATGTGTTGATTTACAGAAAAAAAAAAACATTTTTTGGAAGACAAATCTGATTAAAAAAGCAATTTCACGAAACTAATTTCTGTGACTCGAAAATTATACCCTTACTATTTTTTTTTCGAAAATCTGAACATTTTAAAATATGGGTTTTTATTATGGAAATGTGTTAATTTACAGAAATAAAAAAATGTTTGGAAGAAAAATTTGATTGAAAAAGCAATTTCACTAAACTTATTTTTGTGACCTAAAAATTTAACAATGGTACTCCTTACATTTTTTTTCGAAAATAAGAACATTTTTAAATATTGGTTTTTATAATGGAATTGTGTTAATTTACAGAAATAAAACATTTTTTGGAAGACAAATCTGATTAAAAAAGCAATTTCACGAAACTTATTTTTCTGACCCAAAAATTTTACTAATTTTTCAAAAATATGAAATTTTTTGAAATATTGATTTTTTTTATAGAAATGTCTTAGTTTGCTAAAATAAAACACTTTGTAGAAGAAAAATCGGATTGAAAAAGCAATTTCACGAAACTTATTTTGTGACCCGAAAATTTGAGAGTGGTTCCGCTTACAATTTCTTTCAAAAGTATTGAAATTTTTAAAATATGGGTTTTTATTATAAAATGCCTTAATTTACTAAAATAAAATATTTTGTAAAAGAAAAATCTGATTGGTTAAGCAATTTCACGAAACTCACTTTTGTGACCCAAAAATTTGACAGTGGTACCCCTAACAATTTTCTCGAAAATATGAAAATTTTAAAATATAAATTTTGTTATGGAAATGTCTTAATTTACTAAAATAAAACACTTTGTAGAAGAAAAATCTGATTAAAAAAGTAACCCCTTACATTTTTTTCCAAAAATATTAAATTTTTAAAATTTATTATAAAATGTCTTAATTACTAAACTAAAACACTTTGTAGAAGAAAAATCTGATTAAAAAAGCAACCCCTTACATTTTTTTCCAAAAATATTAAATTTTTAAAATTTATTATAAAATGTCTTAATTACTAAACTAAAACACTTTGTAGAAGAAAAATCTGATTAAAAAAGCAACCCCTTACATTTTTTTCCAAAAATATTAAATTTTTAAAATTTATTATAAAATGTCTTAATTACTAAACTAAAACACTTTGTAGAAGAAAAATCTGATTAAAAAAGCAACCCCTTACATTTTTTTCCAAAAATATTAAATTTTTAAAATTTATTATAAAATGTCTTAATTACTAAACTAAAACACTTTGTAGAAGAAAAATCTGATTAAAAAAGCAACCCCTTACATTTTTTTCCAAAAATATTAAATTTTTAAAATTTATTATAAAATGTCTTAATTACTAAACTAAAACACTTTGTAGAAGAAAAATCTGATTAAAAAAGCAACCCCTTACATTTTTTTCCAAAAATATTAAATTTTTAAAATTTATTATAAAATGTCTTAATTACTAAACTAAAACACTTTGTAGAAGAAAAATCTGATTAAAAAAGCATTTTTAGGAAACTTATTTTTCTGACCCAAACATTTTGCAGTGGTACCCCTTATAATTTTTTCGAAAATATGAACTTCGTTTGAATTCATTATTTTTAAAAATTCAAAAGTCCTTCGTTTTCTACGGCGGCTTTCAAAAAAATCTATATGAGTTAGCGACCTGTCACTTTCAATGTAGTCTACTAATAGATGTTATTTTATAGGAAAAATTTAAATTCGGTTGTAAGTGGAGCCATCTCTTCGAGACTGGCTACTTATTGAACTGCCATCGTATTAAAAGAAAATTTCTTTTTGAAAAAAATGTTATTTATTGAAATATAAGTAGATATATTTATGATTCACTATCTGGCTCAGGCTCTGGTGTTGGATCTGGTGTTTGTGTTGGTCTGTCTGAACGGGGTTGTTCTGTGGGTTGATTTGTTGGGTCCCATTTCGGTATTGTTTCTCCGTTACCGAAAATCCCGCCATTATTGTTAAAATAATTATTTATAATGGGAGTAAGAAATTCCCTTAAAATTTTGGAGATCGTTTCTTGGTTTTCATTGATTCCATACAGAATTAGTTTACCCAAATATTGGTTAAGATTTTGGTTTACAGTTCCATGTCCAAAGAGTCCAGAAATGTAACAAGTACAGTCTTTGAGCGATACTTGTACATTCAAATCTCTAATCTTCATATTACCAGTTAATAAAGAGTATTTTGCGGACACGTTCATTTTGAGCCCGTAAAGAACCAGGTTAAAAGGGCCTTCTCCTAATTTATAATACGAATCACCAGCGAATGCACTCAGTATGTAATTATTTAAAACGATTTTGATATTTTCTTGCCACTCAAAAATTGCTTTAAACTTACTAAGTATAAAAGAGTTCTTAATATCTGAAACTTCAAACCCATTTAAACCAAGAATAATTCCATCGTAAATTTCTCCCTCGATACCAATTGAGTGATGTTCCAGTTGGAAGGTTTTTTCAGAAATTACCGCTGGAGCTAACGGTCCTACATTTATTTCAGGAAAGCCGTATGGCATCTCATCTCGAATATTTTCTATATGCTGTTTTATTTGATTTTCATAAAGTGCTGTGAAATATAAAAATTACATGATTATTTGAAAATATTATCGTACAAAAATAAGCACCAAAAGTCCCCACGATCAACGCAAAAAACACAACTAAGGTTTTCATTTCACCGTCTCCGTCTTATACTATAGAATCATTGAATTATTCGTACAGCTTTTATATTGCCGATTTAGAATTTTTATTTATTGCTATTGTTTGCTTTAATGTATCTGGTAATTTTTACAGTAACCTATTTTGATAAATTTTATGACCAACTCTAAAATGTTCGATAATTTGGAGAAAAAGTTATCTTTCTGTTTTACAACATTTTCATATAGAGGAAGGTCTGGAAGTAATAGTAAGGTCAATTGGACAACAATTTTCAAAATGTATTTATACTTTATTTAATATATTTGAAATTATTGTGCTGCAGTCACGTGATGTCTGAAAACTTTACCATCACTGACGCTCATAAAATACTATGTTGACAATGATTGTATCCACAGCTTGTCTTGCCATAATACATTTATTTGGTTATAGTCACAAAATGGGATTCATTGTGACTGAGCTGCAAAATCAACATATGTCTAGAGAATTGATAAAAAAGTCGGTTTTGAAATAATCAAAAAATATCTTACACACTTTTCTGTTTGGAAAACTGATACTGCTCCAAGCTTTATCATGGAAATACTTCCTAAAGCAAAAATACTCTTGAATCACTTTTTACTTTTCATCTTCCTAATTGCAAAGATGTAGGCTCAGATGAACCTTCTTATTCTTTCAAAGAGCAACCATCTACATATATCTTTTGCAAAAGTAAAAGTACAATGGGCGTCTCCTTGCTTTCTCTATTTAAATTTCAAAACCATGCTTCAGAACTCTGGTCCAAATCGTATATCTTATAGATGTTTTATATATACAAGAGCTGCTTAGCTCTTATAATATATAACAAAGCTAAGCTTTGGAGGAAATAAAAAGTCATTGTGAACTTAAAGATTTCAGACTTATTTCAAACAATATTGAGAAACTAAGTTTAATCTCACCTCTTTTTATTTATCCTGTCAAGGAATTGCTGCGAATGGGCACGGAAATACCAATCAGCATTAGAAATACCATTCCTTATAGAATACCTTTTGAAGGTATACCTCTACAATGCTTAAAGAGGTATTCTAGAAGCATTAAACACGATATTCTCAAGTACAACCGAATACGTAGTCTAGAAATCGCTAATGCTCCTTGGGGGAGGTAAGGGCGTCAGTGAGGGGCTTAAAATTTCAAATTATCATGGGAAAATAGTTAACATCTTGTTTCTAAAAATTAAACACAGTTATGATTTCTTGAGAAAACTAAAATTGTAGAAGAAACTCTACCTTTGAAGAGATGATTAAGGATTAAGTAAGAAAATGTCCTACTTAAAAATTATAATTATATTAAATTTGTATTCTACATATTTTAATGTGCAGCAGCAGGATATATTTTGAATGTTATATTCATTCAACTATTTCGTTCATTTTTATGATCAGGAAAATACATATCATAAAATGTTTTGTGTGTCAGATATTTCATTTGTGCAACACATATTCTGTTCATGCTGCACGCATTTTATTGATATCTGCTGCACACTGCTGTATTTTTTAATATTCTATAATAACTCAACAAAACCTCCAATATTTATCAGAAAAATATGTCTACTAAAATTTCAACATACAAAAAAGTTCTTCATATATATAACAAAAGAGCTTTCAACGAACAAATTAAATATACCCAATAATTAACAAAAATCAATCTCAATAAAATAATAAAAATAATAATAAATAATAATAAACAACCGCAGACAATTGCAACTAAAACTGCCATCATATCAAAAAACTGAACAACATATTTAAAATAACAATGTTATAATAATAAAATTAAAAAACATAATTCAAATTTCAACATCACAATACTTAAAACTTTATATTATGAAATTGAAAGATAAAACAAACTTTGTGTTACACTTAAAAACTCTTCGAAATTAACAAATCTGAAAACTTAAAAACTCTTCAAACTTAACAATAAAAAAAACAATAATAAAAAATTTAAAAAAACCAACAACATTGAACAATAATTTTTAGAACAAAAAAATTTTTCAAAAAAAAAAA
>JXPG01019693.1:12623-22713 GCA_001015175.1 Megaselia abdita
TTATTATTATTATAATGTTGACAAATTAGACTTAATAGAACCAAAACTGAAATGGAAATTAAAAAGTGATTGTAGTTCGTCAAAATAATGGCAACATAAAGAAAAGGGTTAATTTCTAATATATTTAAGTCTACTAAATTTACAATGAGGATCCAATGGTACTTAAAATGAATTAAACTTAATAGAAAAGAGCAATCAATAGAACTATTAAATATTGTAAAAACAAACATAATCATCAGTCGGTGCTAGTATCTTGGTAGTTCTAGGGTTGTTATGTTATAATGGATTGTTAAAATGTCTAGACCACCTCATGCCTAGCCTACAGTTGGCCTTTACAATCATGACATCTATGTGACGATTAAAACACGATTAAAATCAAAAATTAACAAAGATCAGTAAAATTTCCAAAGCAATTATTAAGTTTATACTGATAATCGGTTAGTCCATTATTGCGACAAAAAAGATATTACTTTACATTTTTGCAAATTGAAAGACAAATAATTTAAATTTCACCAGTTTAATAAATTGTCAAAATGCTTTAGAAGGTAATCACAGAGTGTAGAATCATTTCCAGATAAAAATCGCATCGTCAGCATAGAGTAAGATATCAGAGTATTGAAGTGTTGGTGGCAGATCATTAATAAATAACAGAAATAGCGACGGACCAAGATGATTCCTGAGGAACACCACTATGAACATTTATAAGATTTGAAGACAACACGTTGACATCTAGACGACAGGTAACTACTTATGCAGCTTTTGTCAAATGCTTTTAAAAAATCAAAATATCCTACATCAGTTTGAATTCTTTTTGTTTTGAAAGCTTGTGTGTGTTTTATGTGTTACTTTGTGAGAATAGCTTGAAAAAGTTTAGGAAGATTTAAATAACGGCAAACTAAACGAAGACTTCCAACAGCTAGGAAAAAATTGAAGAACTAACAGAAATATTAAATAAAAAAACATAAAATATCTGTATAAAACGGCTCATCAAAAAATATCAACATAATTAATCACAGGAAGATTTATCACATCATTTTCATAGAAATCAGGAACAAAATTATTGTTCGTACCGTACACAGTTTTTGTTTATGAAAGAATTCTGCGAACAAATCACATCTGATTATCACTGGAGTCAGAATCATTAAAACTCATAGTCTTTGGAAATTAGACGAGTCCTTTTTTACTTTTGATACTCGGATAGATTAGAATTAGAAACTTGAATTCCATTTCCAAAAAATAATTCTCGTAAGCAATTTTAATCTTCTCCTTTAACTCATCTCTAACTCGTTCAAAATGTTGCCTAGTCAAGTTGATAGATTCATAATTGGCCCAAATGTTATTTGTTATCAATAATCAACATAATTAAGCATTACATTAAATACAAACAAAAAAAACACAAATTTTCAAAATACAATGTGAATATTTAATGTTTTAACTTTACATTTTGACATATGTGTGAAGTCCTTACACCTTTTGTGTTTTTTTATTTNGCATTTTTTTTAATTTCCAGTATATATTACACATTTAAATGAGTTAAGCAAGTCTTAGTCTGTGTGACCCTAAATACTAAAGAAATAGAGATTTAGGTTTAAGAATTTTGTTTACTAAAAACCTACTTTCAAAACGTATCTCATTTTAAAAGTCTTCAAAAAAAGTCTTGAAGAAAGCCTCCAACTTTTCAGCTTCTTTCTTTCACCAAATTATAAATGGCATATGCATTTTAATGAATTGAACAAACGTTGCAACGTTTAATTTCATATTCAAACAAAAAAGACTCAGCAAATTCACTAACCAAGAAAAAAAATATTTTTAAAGCAACACTTTTATCTTACATCAGAAAAAGTTTGGTTTCTGTGTTGAATAAAGCTTTCTTGTCTTAGTTGTAAATTGGCAGTTATTAACTTTTCCTATCTATCTATATTTCCTACGGATCTATGTTCGAGAGTTTCTTTTCCGTCTGCAAAAGTAGTACAATAAATAAGAAACCCCGTAATTAAGAACCCCAGTTTTGTCTATGTTCTCACTAAAAAAAAAAATATAAAATATCTTCTACATGAAAGGAATGTTCTTGACCCACCTAGTTTCTTATCTAGCTTATTAGCAAATGTCAATATAAAGTGCAAACAAAATGCTAATAATGAAAGTGCTATTTAGTTCTTATCATGTCTAAATGTGCTTAGAATAAATGTTTATTCAATTACTTAAAATTTTAAGAAAAAAAGCTGTAGAACAATTCTTAAAAACAAAGATTTGTTTCTTCTTGATCGAGAAAATCCTAATATCAGTAATGAAACCCTCCTAAACCAGTAAGTAAAACTCACAACGTCTCCTCTACTTGTTCATTGAAGCAGTCAACGCAATCAACTTTGTATTAGAAAACAACAAAATGCAATGGAATAAATCAAAATCGAGAAAACAAATTACAAATCAAATAAAAACATATTTGCTAATTTAAATGGAGAGTAAATAAAACGCACTCGTTTGTGGGTAACTTTAATTACTTATTTTCTAAAAATAAGAGCTCTGATCTTAAATTCCCTACATTTTTCTTTCGAACAAAGAGTTTGTCTTATGAACTAAATCCGAAACTGCATGTTCGTTTATTTGTTAGATGGTTGGATGAATGGATGAAGATTAAGGAAAATCCATGTCACTTTTCTTTCTCTTTCATAATATCAAGTACATGAACATCTTCAAGTGCTTCTATCTATCATCTTCAAGTAAACATCAAGTTTTGAAGAAGAAGGTCGCGCGTTAGAAAGTTTCTGTACTTCATGTGAAAGAATTTCAATTAATTCAATTAACAGTCGACGAATTCTTGATCTGACCTTTTTCTTTAATTGTATTTGGTTGTATTTCATTTTTATCAAGAGAAATATGAATGGTAATTTGAATGATTGTTTCATGCATATTTTTTATTAAATTTGTGATATTGAATATTAAGAGTAATTGAAAAGGCTTGATTATGTTGGTTGGTCTCAATTCTAAAGAGGTTGAATGAATGCAGAACATTTATATCATGCAATGATGAAATGTTGTATGTAAGAGTCTCTAATCTACAGTTTTAAAATATTAAGAGGCCTCTCTGCTTCACGTGGTTAGCTCCTTTGTTTGTGCTTTGGGCAGTGTCGCATATTTTATTTGTGCAGTACATATTCTGTTCATACTGTCTTCATGATACTTAATGAAAAACATTTACATTTGACATGTGTATATTGTGTTTCTACATATTTCTGAATATTGATTGTACATTTTCCTTGTGTATGTTCCACATTTAAAAAAAATAGCACATTAAGAAACAATTTATTATTGTAAGCTTGTTTGTTGGTGTAGATGCCTGCACTCTCCACTCTGACGATTCTGATCGATTCGATTCTCAGGGCACACGTCCGAATTTTTCATAAGAAGATATTGCCTTACTTCTAATATACCCGTAAAATATCAGACTCTATTCAGAGGAAGAGGGAAAACTAAAACACTGATGAATTATATTATTGATTATAAAAGGCGAAAATCAAATATTTTGGAAATTAACTTGAGTGATTATTGTTGGGTTTGGCAATAAATCGTGAAATTAAAACGGAGAAAAGTGCTTGTGGATGGGTTTTATTTTGAAAAGAATATTTAAATGCAGTTCCGAAATGAAATACCGTTTTCGCTTTATGAAATCATTCAACTCTAATCAAATCTTCATTATCTTAAAAATAAAAAAATAATGAACACAATTTTGGGAAAATATTCACCTCTCCTAATGCATAATTTTCCCAACGACACTGTCAAAAGTACATCTTTCATCAAAAACCTGACAACGTCTAGCTATGATGCGCACTCTGGCCTTCCAGATTACGTAATAATCCGAAAAAATAGGTCAACAAAGCATCAGAAGAAAAGTGATTTAGCAGTTTTCCATTACACTTCCCTGTCATCGATTTTTTTGTTCCTTTTGTTGTCTGTCTCCAGAAGTTCTACAAAACGCACACAAAGTGAACCAAGGATAAATTTAATTAAAATTCGAAAAGAACTTTGCGTGATCTGACCTAATAACAGAAACAAAATAAGCAAAAAGGAATAAAAACCACAACAAAAAGAAGCAGAAATTAAACCAACAACCAAAACGTGTTTCCAATGAATTTTTCACATGCAAATGTTACCAATTGGCCTTTAGGTCACCCATCATCACCACATATCGACTTGTCGTTTATTCTTTGCTCCTCCTTAGGTGTAACATTACACCACAGCATTTTCTGTTAGGTTTCTGTCATGACAGAGACGACGTATTGATGGTGTCGATGACTAAACCAGAAAGGAAAACATAAACAGAAGGGAGTTTGTAGTGCGATGGAATTATATGTTCCTGCATCATATGGAAAGACTTTGTTTATAATGTTGTTCGTATTGTTTCTTAAATGTTTGTGTTTACTTGGTCATTGTCCTCATTTATCAAGAGTCACGTGGTGGTTTTTTCCAGATAAGTTTCAAGTGCTTGTGGTTGCATTGACTGGATTAAATATAGAATATTTATTACAGGTGTTTAACTTTTTAATATTATATAAGATATAATCAAACAGTGAATATTGATAAAAGTTCATCAAGTGCTACTTTTATTCCGACCTCGCAATAAACTGTCATAAAAACAAATGACTATACCATTACATCAATGATCGATGGTAAAATTACAATAAAAATGACTCAACTACTCTCGTTTTATGACTTTATGGTACTTTGATTGTGAGTATACTTAATACTGAAAGTTAATACCGTTCGCTCGTTTTACTCATAATTAATTTGAAACACAGATTTTTGTTGTCTTCATTTATTGTTTTTGTTTTGTCGAACATTAGGGTATTTTTCAAATACTAACAACAATATGCAACATTGATTTCATTCGATTTTCGTTGCAAATCAATGTTGACATATATAAGACAAACCCAATACAAATACTCCTTCATACAACTAATTAATACATCATGATCAACAATCACCGAAAATATCAACCTCAAATTATTCGTAGTAGATAATTTCATATGTTACTTGTTCCCTAATTATAGTGTCAGTACGTTTGTGTTTAACTGAGTTACAAAACAGCTTAGTCACCTTGATGGTTTGTGAGTCCTTCCATACTTGTTCCCAGATTTCAATCGTCTTATCCTTTATTTTCCTTTTTATTACACAGAGAGGTAACCTTACCATCAACTGAGCATAGAATTCCCTCTTCAGTAATCTGGCTAAACAGTCTGCCATTTCATTACCTTGAATTTCTACATGTCCTAGGACCCAGCACAAGCTCAAATTATTGACTCTACCCACAATCTCTATTTTCTCCTTGAAATACCATAGAGTGAGAAGTCGAATGGCATTCTTAGCCTCTGTAGCTTTGAGAACTATATTTAAAGGTTCAATATCCAGTTAAGCTTTCTATGCTACTAAGCTTCCTATTAGTAGATTAGGATTTCCGTCTCAGCCATGTGTAATCAAGCTGTTATCTTTGTTAAGCTTTGTTTGGAATAAACATGGAACGGCATTAGTAGGTCCAACTTGGTCCAACTTTACTTTAATTATAATTCCTTTGCTTTGTTTCTATCATGCTAAAACAGAAAGATTGCCATTCCGCTCCTGAACATCTCTGGTTCTATTTAAAAAACATTCCGCTTCAGAACTCTAGAATTTTAATATTTTTAAAATAAGTCTGCTAAACTGCAATGATCAGTAAAATAGATATTTTATTTGTGCAGTACATATTCTGCTCATGCTGCACAAATTTTATTGATAGAAATTTACACATTTTAATTGTTGTCAATATTCCACATATTTCAATGAAATACACAATAAATGTGTTGAGAACTGATCAAAATAATGTGTATAGTAAATATTTCTTAGGTAGGTTTTATATTTTAAAGCGTGCAATGCAAATTAATTTTACATTAATTAATTTACATTTTTTCTAATTTTGTTTGTAGATTTCTTAAGGTAGTTTTAATTTAAACTATTCGTTAAAGTCAAATGACATATATAAGACAAGATGGAAAGCATGATACTCCTCTTTTCCATCTCAGATATATTTCTCCAAACACTCTTTTAATCAAACTAAAAAAAAAGTTATTGAATATTTTTTCTCAAAGATTGATTAATATTTTCAATAAAAAATGTTGGTTACAAACAAAAAAGTAAGAAGGTTTCAAATGATATCTAAACATAATATTTGGAACTTCTATTCTTATATATTCTTAGTTCAGTGTAAAGTTTGTGTTGGAAATAGTTTTTTAAATTACTTCCGAGAACCTACATAAATGTCTAATAAATATTTTGGCTATTTCGAAATAGTATTCAAAGAACTATGTCATTGATGTTAAGATTACAGCTTTAAATTAATATTTAACTTTTGCTTTTATACACAACGAAAAAAATATTGTTAAAAGGATGTTCTTTAATTTTAAGTCAAAGAAATACACGGGGAAGATAATTCCATCAAATATCGATTGAAATTGATACTGAAAATAATGAAGACGACACTTTTGCTGGAAATACAATTTAAAGAGACTTCCCATAATGAAACATAGATTTTATAAATGTTAACATTTAATTAAATTTTCTAACACTTTTTTTATAACATCTTCGTTTTCATAAACCTACTAACTTATTGAATATACCAAATATTTCAAACACTTTTAAATATTTAGATTCTTTAATAATTTTAAATTCCATAGATAATAAACACAACATTTCCAACACCCTCTTAAATTAAAATATCCAACAAGTCAGTATTGAATATGACAATAAAAAAACATGGTATTTCAATTAAATTTGCAAACGCTTTAAAAAAAACCATGAAGATCCCATGACACCATAAAAATGTAAAGCAAATATTTGCCTGTCACTTGCAAAATAGTCGAACAAACAAAAATGTTGCATTTTCTTATCGCAATCTTAAAGTTGCCCATCAAGTCTATTTTTAGAATTGAAAAAAACCGTCATCCTCTCCTAGACATGAGAAAATTTGTTGTAATAAATTATTTCTAATAACCTAACGTCTCGTGGAATAATTAGCTTCGGCTGTTGTTTTTTGTGAATTCTGTAGAATGACAGACAGAACAGAACTATAAAGTTTGTTTATGAAACCTGTATGAATTGAGTGAAATGCAATGAAAGTACAAAATGAACTGGGTCAACATTCAGTTAAGTTTTCAAAGCAATCAATACTCGGCATTTTTTATTGGTGGTGTTATTTGCTTTTCTGGTAGAAATAAACGGCATAAACTAAACATGGCATGTACACAGACGAAGTAAACTTGACCTTTTCTTGAGAATATTTGGTTTATGCAAAGAAAATCAATGGTAGGAGGATTTTCAATTTTCTAATTTTAATTTCAATGTCATGGAAAAGGGTTTTTGTTTCTTTATGGTCTAGGAAATGGATATTTAAATATTTATACTGAAAATAAAGCTTATTTTGTACTTAGTTTAGAACTTTTAACGGCTTTAAAGTTTAGTTTTAATTTTCTCTAATAAGAGATAATATAATATAATGATAATTTTAACAAACGGTTTTAAAAGATGTTGTCTTTTAAGAAAACTATATTATATAAGATTTTTAAAGACATTTTCAAGATTAGTTTTAAAATTAAGTGAAGAATACAAATTTCTTAAAAGCTTGAAGCTCTGTCACACTATTAAGAGAGTGTTATTTATAATAATTACAAAAATTAGAAAGTTTTGATAAAATGGTTTAAAATTAAATTCTCTCTAACAACTCTGATAGAAAAAAAAGAAAATGTCAGGTACTTGGGACATTGGAAGCTGATCAAGGATCTAGATATTCTTTTGAAAACATTTTTCGTAAATCTTTATACTACTTGACAATCCAAGGGGTAAACAAATCTTTCCAATTATGTACAACAGAATTTTAAAACAAAAATAAATTAATGTTTTTTACAGATTTTGAAGTTTTCGTAAGGATTTTAACGAAATATAAAAAGTTTCCTTAAAATGTATGTATTTGAAGTGGTTTTGAAATTTGATATATACTATTTAACAAACAAAAAAGGGTTTAAACAAATTTAGAGCCTTAATAAACATCAAATATTAACAAACTCTAAAGAAAAGGCATTTTAGATAAAATATCAATAAAAAATAAGTGCAAAATGTGGAAGAAAATTTAAGGATGGATTCTCTTAAAGCAATTCACAAGGTCCCAAAGTTATTCAAAAATGTTCTTAGAGACTTTGGACATAATCTTATAATTATTACCATTGTTTTATGTTTACTTAGGATAAAAAAGTGAAAAAAAAAAAATATTGTCAAGTTTTCAAAGAATTTTCTCATTAGTCAAATACGCGTGGGCAGTATTTATAAGAATTTTATGCCAGAATCGAAGTTATCAAAATTAATTTCTATGAAACACTTATAATGTTAAGAATAGAAAAATCAATGTTCATCCTGAGAAAAATAGCTTGTCGGAACAAATGCTACTTCCTGAACTAAATCCCACACCGAAACTCTCAATACAGAACAACAACAAACAATTCTATTTAGCGATGATATAACAACAACGAATCCAGTCATCATCGGACGCACTCAAATGAAAACTAACAATTGCGAAATTTCTTTGCAACATCGTCACGATTTCCATTTCCATTAAGGAACTAGGGGATCGATGATGGTGTAGAGGTTTTTCTTAAGGGTTGTTGTTATTTTGATCCAACGCAAAATATGGAACAAGAATAATTTTCCAAAAAATTACAAAATTGAAACCGACTTAAAATTTAATTTTCTTTCGAATTTTTCCAAAGAAAATTATTGGAAAATAGAAAAGCAACTTTCGGCTATGATGTCATCAATGGAAAAAAATCTTCAGCACTTACTTTTTGAGGGCGTTGGTTTTTACTCCAGAGTTTTCAATCGGTTTTTTTACTGTCAATTAAAACGTTTTTTACACTTTCTTCTTGTCAAACTGAACAACACTAGTTTATTGCGGTATTTCGAATATTTTTCCAATATTTATTTTCGCTTTTTCTCATATAAAAATCGTTTTTTACGTATGGCCCACAACACTTTATCGCTATAAACACTGAGAATCCTGGTGGCGGGCCTCGAGAATTTACTTAAGCACCGCTGAAACAGTGGAGAACCTGGTGGTCAAACGAGGAAGATAACTTAGGCACCACTCGCACAGCATAATTTTACATTGTTGTTGTTGTGTTGTTATGATACGCCGACGCCGTTACAATATTGTGTGAGTGAGAGGGAGATATAGAGATAATGACTTTTTCGCGGAAGATGAGTGAAAATAAAATACTTCGTATTCGGAGTTCGTACTGTGTTTTAGTGTTGCCATCTGTCGGTGGACGGAGGACTTTTTCAGGCCCACCAGGATATTATAATCGGCTTAAAACTGGAGGAATTTTCAAAAAAATAAAATACCAAAATACTACTCAAAACGCTTTTTTACATTAATTTCTTTAAATTTATCTTCAAAGTTTATGTAAATTTCATTATTTTTATTAAACCCTTTTTATTCAAAAAATCATACTGCCAGTCTATTATTTTTTTTATTTACTAATTAAATACTAGAATCCAATCTCTTCGCTCGCTTAGAATATTTTTAAAAACTTTTAAAGAATTTGACTTGTATATTTATATATTTATTTCTTTCTTTATATATATCTTTGTCATCGGCGGACTTTTATTTTTGTTAATAACTTCTGAACAGCTATAGGTAGAGACATGAAATTTTCACAGTATATCCGTCTGCCCTGACAATTGATTGTTTTTGTTGAAAATCGGACCAATACACTGAGAGAAATTGTCAAAAAGCGTGTTTTTTTAAATGTCATTTTCTCGGTAACCGTTGCAGCTACGAACTTTAAACTTGCAGGGGAGGTTGTCCTCTGAGATTGGGATTGGGGAAATTTGGTCCAGTACACTGAGAAAAATTTTCGGTTGAAAAACGGTTGGTGTCATTTCAAAGAGCAACCCTTAAATAAGCAGGAATCCGAATATGAGATTTCCAGGATCAATACACTGAGAAATTTTAGGTTGAAATTGAAAAAAATCATTNTGAGATTGGGATTGGGGAAATTTGGTCCAGTACACT
>JXPG01019706.1:2925-14331 GCA_001015175.1 Megaselia abdita
TTTTTTTTCTCACAATATGGGTATGATTGGACGGGGAATTTTAAGAGCTGCCAAGAATTATGTGTGAAATAAATTTTGTACCAAATTGAAGGAACAGTTCGAGTTCTGAAATATACAATAGTGTACCTTTCGTGACCTTATGGGGCAATATTGGGAATTGTTAAACAGACATTTTCTGGGAAGCATCAATTGCCGATGCGGCTGAAAGTTTTGAATTGGAATATATTTCATGATTCCAAATCAAATCGTTCAACTTCAACAACTTAAAAACAAACAAATTTTTTTTTAAAACAATAAACATCTTAAAATGTAGTAATATTAATAAACACTAAATAAACATAAATAATTGTGTTAAAAATATATCGGTAATTGAACTAAGAAATACAATAAAAAAATACGATTTTACATTTAAAACATAAAATAAAAATTCGAAAATCAATCAGCTCACCCAAAAATACTCTACATTAGAATAAAAATGAAACAAATACTAAAAAAAAATCATATAAATTAGAAATGAATTCGAATTTCGGCTGAACTTCGACAAAATAGTCGATAATACAATAGTAAAATAATACAATCGTTACAATATATAGATACATAATGAAAACAATTATACCTTCATCAATTTTAAAGAGAAAAACGTTGGTTCTAAATAACGATCATACAAAAAATAAACAAATTTAAATAAATTAACACCGTCTTCGATCATCACTAAACTAATTCTATCATAAAAGAAAATTGGAAAAAATACTGTTATTTTTCCGGTTACTTTTTCGTCGTCTTATAGTTACGCAGAAGATTCGTAGCTTAAACTGTTCGTATCTGATCGATGAATTTACCTTTGTCCTTTTTTAAGATGATGTTTGTCACATCGCTGATATTTCGTTTCTTAAAGTTGCTTTCGTAGTCAAGAATTTTTACGTTTTCGAAGTCAAAATCATGATTATTGTCAAAATGGTGTTCCGATAATGCAGTTCCCGCTGAAGATGATTTATATCGACAGTCTCTTTGATGCTGTTGTATTCTTTTCTTCAATTTTTGTTTTGTTTGGCCTATATAACATTTATCTAAGCAATCCTTACATTGTATTTCGTAAACTAATTCAGATCTGTTCCACATTGGCTNTGATTAGTATTAACATTTCGTTTTGGAATTTTTGTCAATTTATTAAATAATGAAATCGGATAATTGTTGTCTGTGAATATTTTCTTAGTTTTAGTCATAATTTCTATTTTAAATTTGTCATTGCTAAGATTGTTTGTTTCTGTCAATTAAAGTTTTCACCATGTTGATCTTTTGATGGTTAGGATGATTTGAATAATAATTAGGAATTCGCCCTGAACTTGTTGGTTTACAATACCATTTTGTTTTTAAGCATTGTGCTGTACGAATGACTTCAACATCTAGAATTGGTACTTTCTTTTCATTCTCTTTTTCAATGATGAATTGCAGTTTAGGATCAAACAACATTTTCAACTTCATTTTCTGGAACTGCTCTGCTAGTAACGTGTCATCTACATAATAAATTGATAATGGGAATGGGAATTTAAGTTTGTCAAGGACATATTGCATTAGAATTTCCATAATTAAATTGGAATTACTGGTTCTAGCTGGATTACCCATTGCACTACCGTCTAATTGAATGCAGAACTTGCCATTAAAAATGAAGTAACTGGAATCGAAAAAAAAGCTAATAATTTGAATGAATAGCTCTTTGGTAGTTCTCGTGTAGCTCTCAATAAAATCCCAATATTTTTCAATGATCTCAATCACAATTTTCTTTGGTATATTTGGGAATAGTGATACTACATCCAATGAAATGATTATACATACTTAAATTTTTCATACTTTTTCTATAAAATATAGAACAAACAGATGACAAATGTTTGAAATTACAAGCCTATACTGTATCTGTTTTGTATGTGTTTTCTTTAGACCACAGGCCTTTGGCGAGACACTAGTGTAGGATTTCATAGATTTGCTTGAAACTGAGTAATTTCCCAACATTCTTCAAGTATTGATATCAACTGATTGCTTTTCTTCTCAAATTTACTTGTACGATCTTTGAGTATAATTTTATAAAGACTAGAATCTGAAAATATCTTCTCCATTTCACTATAACAATCAGATTTATTTATCAAAACTGTTGTGTTACCTTTGTCTGATCTGCTGATGATAATTTCAGGGTTATTTTTGATAAATGCCTTGGTAACTTTTATATCCTTAAATAAAACGTTGTGATATTGTTTGTTGTATATTTTGTTTTGGAAGTTTGTAAGGATATTAATACTTTTAGATCTTAGTTCTGTTTGCTTTTCTGGTTCAAATCTATGACTTTCTATGCATATTTCAACATCTTTAATGATATCAGGAAAGTCAATTTTTTTAAGGCAAAGCAAATTTTGGACCGAGCCCTAAAATTCTTTTAATTTGTATTGGCAATTCCAAAGAAGTATAATTTCAAATAAACTCTTTTTTGGTGTTTATAGAGAAAATGTTGTTACGTTCTTTCAATCCTCTGAATGTTTTACGATTGGTATCTTTGACTTCTTCGAATCGAAAAGTCGAATTTATCTATGTTCTTGATGCCGTAGAAAATTATTCAGGACCATAATTGGTATCCGGTTTTTCTAACTATTTTCTATTGATGTTATATGGATGGTCCTCAATTTGAAGAATAGAAATACAGCTAATGTTGTCAATAATGTGTGAAGGAGTAATGTTCTATTGTCTTGATTTAAGAAGAAATATTCTTCTATTGTTCTTTTTAGCTAATGACTTGCTTAACTTCATGTAATTCTTAAATGATGTAACGATATGATAACCATAAATAACATTTATTTGGTGTAAATTCTGTTGAATTAAAACCATAATCAAATACTTATAATAAACAAACCAAAAGCTAAAATTTAATTATGGAAATTTAAAAAATGGTATCATTTTCTAAAAGGTATTGAAAAAATAAAACTTACTTAATGTGGGGACTTAATGTCCCTAATAATTAACAAAAATTACTTACGATAAAACATTTTTTATAAAAAAGAAAAGCAATTGCCCCAAAAGTGTTAGGATATGGGTTTGAATCCTAGCCATCTTTCCCAATATGGTTCGACCTATCCTGCTGTGTGGAGTAGCAGTATGGTGGACAGCCCTATAAGTAAAACTGCAGGAAACTTGACAAAATACAAAAATCGGTTTGTATTGGTGTCACTGGTGCCCTTCGCACGACTCCAAAGGACTCGCTGTTTGTAATGTTTTCAATTCCTTGGGTAGAGCTTTACGCCAAATATGTAGCAGCAAAAACCGCTATCAGACTCCTAGCTAGTGGAAGGTCAAAAATATGGATGTTTGCACTACTACCATTACTTAATTCAACAAATCCTTTGAGGTGCTATTTCCTCAAAGATCATTCTGGGCAGGTAATGATCCGCTCAGTGAATACAATATTAAAATATTCACAGATGGTTCCAAGACAGAGAAAGTTTGTGGCGCTGGTTTCCACATTCAGGACTCGGTTGTGAGGCATTCGTATAGACTCCCTAAATATAGCACTGTCTTTCAAGGAGAGGTGTTCGCCATCTTCAAAACTTGCGAAAAACTCTACACGATGAAGGAAAACATCATGGAAGTGTGTGGAAATATAGCCATATGCGTGGNGCTGCTCTAAAGGCCTTACAAAGCATATACACTTCATCATCCCTGGTAAGGGACTGCAAAAACCTATGGAACGGAAAAGGGGCAAGCTGTAAAATCTCGCTCATAGGTTCCAGGTCACAGTGACATTAATGAAAATGATACAGCGGACCATCTGGCAAGACAAGGAAGTGGGTCACTGGAACATAGGCAGGCATGCGAGGAAAAGAGGAATTGTTCCAGCCTCCAATTGCCCAGGTTGTGGCCTTTATGCTCAAGAGACTGATATCTATCACATGTGGTGCTGATGTCCATTAAAATTCTTAGGGTCCTACTCCCTAGATAATATTACCTCTCTGGATTGTATCCCCTTAGCCAGGAAGATTTCATTCCTCTCAAATATCAGTTGGCTAGGTTCTATTGCGCAATAGTTCGCTAAAAACCCTTTTTGTGAAAAGTGCTCTCTCTGAAATTCTCAGTTAGGCATCGAACGGCAANAAAATTCTTAGGGTCCTACTCCCTAGATAATATTACCTCTCTGGATAGTATCCCCTTAGCCAGGAAGATTTCATTCCTCTCAAATATCAGTTGGCTAGGTTCTATTGCGCAATAGATCGCTAAAAAAACCCTTTTTTTGTGAAAAGTGTTCTCTCTGTAATTCTCAGTTAGGCATCGANGTCAATTTAAAATTAGGTCACTACCTTAGGCCTAAACCATTAATGAACCAACCAACCAATACATCTCTTANGGTTTGAATCCCATCGCACAAACAGTCCATTTTTTCCGTAACAAAGTAATTACTCTCGCTATGTAATATGATTTCATTTGGAACTTTACGTTCAATTTTAATGATGCTTTAGTAATCTTATATACATTCTCCATCACAAAAAATCCTATAAGGAATATCGGTGTAAAAATTGTAGAAGAAATTCTATGATTGAAGAAATGATTAAGTAAGAAATTTCTCGATTAAAAATATACCCCATCCCAAGAAGCCATAATTGTATAAATATTTTAAATATATAAAAATATGGATGACGAATGATTTATTTTAGAATATCTATGATTATATCTTAAAATTAATATTTAACGTATTACAAATCACAACAAAATAGTGTTCATAGTAATAATTGGGATGTTGTTAATTATAGGATTCTGTATAATTTAGATTTTATAGCTTTTCAAAGATTTTTAAAAATGTCATAAATTTCAAAAACATCAACAAATTAGTTTGATATTTCGATTTCAAAACCTTTAAAGTTCAAATTCATTAAGACATAAAAATAATAATATTTTTACTTCAAGGTAATGACCCTCAAGCTGTTGCCGGTGAGTTTGGAGGACACTCTTTCTACAAGATGTTGGGGTATTTCTCACTTGTTGGCCTTCTCCGTGTGCATTCCTTGTTGGGAGATTACTACCAAGCTATCAAGGTTTTGGAACCCATCGAACTCCATAAGAAGTCTCCTTACACTCACATCCCTGCCTGTCAAATTTCCACCTCCTACTACGTTGGATTCGCTTACATGATGATGAGACGTTACTCCGACGCAATCAGGACTTTCTCATCCATCCTCTTGTACATTCAACGTACAAAGCAGTTGTACAGCTCAAGATCTTATCAAAACGACCAGATCAACAAGCAAACCGATCAAATGTACCATCTTTTAGCCATCTGCTTAGTCCTTCATCCACAGTATATTGATGAGTCAATCCAACAGGTATTGAGGGAGAAAAACTATCAAGACAGTATGTACAAGATGCAATGTGGGGATTTGGAGTCCTTCAAGAGTTTCTTTATGTTTGCTTGTCCTCGTTTCGTCAGCCCATGTCCACCATCCAGCGACGCTCCGTTGGAAGACTACGTTAAAGATCCTTTGGAACACCAATTGCAAGTATTTATGGATGAGGTTCGTCAGCAAAAGGAGCTTCCAATCATCCGTTCCTACTTGAAACTGTACACCACTCTTCCTATTGAAAAGTTAGCCTCTTTCATGACTGACCAAAGCAACAAGGAAGAAGGCACTGTCGCCACTCAAGACGGAGTCAGTGATGTCGAAATTTCAAACCTCCTCGTTCACTTGTTGTGCTTCAAACATAAGATGAAGAATATTGTATGGACTAAGGGATCAAGTGGTTTGGAAGGAAAATTCCAATCCGGCTCCGAAGTGAGTTTTTCTGTTCAATGTTTTCTTGAAAGATTTCTAAAAATATTATTTCATTTCAGTTGGACTTCTTCATCGACAGCGACATGATTCACATCGCTGATACTAAAGTGTCGCATCGTTATGGTGACTTCTTCATTCGTAAGATTTTGAAATTCGAGGACTTGAACTACAAACTTAAAAATATCAATATTAAGTGAACACTTTTTGTACAATTTTAATTTAAAATAACCGTTTCGGAGGGACTTTTGCGAGAAATAAATCTGTGAAAGTTCTATTTTTGGGTTTTTTTTGTTTGCAGGCAGAAGACTATTTGGGGTTTTCATTTATTATAATCATTGCTACATAAACGTTTATCTATGGTCAAAATAATTTAATTAGCAATTTCAAATAATTCAAGATTAATTATTCTCTCATTGGCCTTGAGTTAGTCTTTAAATATTTTTATTTTCACATGTGCAATTAGATATTATTTTGAATCAACATTATTTTTAGAGATTTCAGTTTTTTTAGATGTTTTTTGATAATAATCACATTACGGACCATGTAGCCAATTCCCCCTATGAAAGAGAGAACAGCTGATTGATTCTGTATATTTTGTTTATACTAAATGAAAAGACCCCTTTTGTACCCTTTTGAGTTTTTCACAAAAAATAGGTGGAAACAAATTATTTCTTTTTTTACGAGAACTTCTAAATTTAATTAATTAAAAGACTTCCTAGAAGAAAGGTTTTATTAAAACCGTAATTTAAATAATTTGATTTTTCGACACAAAAATCAATAAGAGGTACCCACTTCCGTTTTTTACAAAAAATATGTGGACAAATTATAAATTATTATATAACTCAATTAAAAGGCTTTATAGAAAAATATTTTTATAAAAAATGCAATTTTAAGAAGTCGTTTTTTCGGACTAAAAATTCACTAAGGGATTGCGTTTTTTAACAAAAAATATGTGGAAAACAATTGTTTCTTTTTTTATGAAAACTTCTTAATTTAATCAATTAAAAGCCTTTCTAGAAGAACAGTTTCGCTGAAAAGACAATTTAAGGAAGTTTATTTTAGTTTCCAAGAAATCACAAAGGAGTACCCCTTTGCATTTTTCACAAAAATATATCGAAAAAAAATTGTTTCCTTTTTAATGGAAACTTCTTAATTTGGTCAATTTAAAGCCTTTCTAGAAGAAAAGTTTCGTTAANCAGTTTTATTAAAAATGTATATTTTAGAAGATGATTTTTCGAATTTGAATTTTTTACAAAAAATATGTGGATTCTTTTCTATTTCTTTTTTGATGAAAACTTCTTCATTTATTCGATTAAAAGGCTTTATAGAAAAACACAAGCAAAGATGCAATTTTAAGAAGTTGATTTTTCGAATTAGGTTTTTTATAATATATTGTTTTTTTTAAACTTCTTAATTTTATCAATTAAAAGACTTTCTAGAAGGAATGTTTTAATAAAAAGGTAATTTAAACACGAAAAATCACTAAGGGTTACCCCTTTTCGTTTTTTTAGAAAAATATGTGGAAAAAAATTGTTTATTTTTTTTATGAAAACTTCTTAATTTAATCAATTAATTCTAGAAGAGAATTTTTATTAAAAAGGTAATTTAAAGAAGTTTATTTCTTGACACAAAACATCACTAAAAAATATGTGGAATAAAATTGTTTAAATTTTGATGAAAACTTCTTAATTTAATCAATTAAAAAACTTTCTAGAAGAAAAGTTTTAATAAAAAAGCACTTTAAAGAAGTTGTTTTTTCGACCCAAAAAAGATTATAATAACTTTAAGAAAAGAATTAAATAAAAATAATCTAACTTTAAGAAACAAATAAATGTTACAACTCAATATAGAAACATATTTGAAATGTTGATATATTATTTAAATTAAAAATATATTTTTAGTTCTAAATTACGAGTTCACATTCAGCAGATAATAACTGAGTATTTCGGCCAAAATGTCAACATTGGCGACCACAACTTTGAAGTTGTAAAGGAATTCGTCTATCTTGGAAGCGCAGCGAACCACACCAACAACACGGCTTAACGCCTGAAGACCTGAGTCAAAAATTAATTTAAAAATATGAAATAGCATCCATGAATTGGGATCCTAAAAAAAAAGTTATAACATGAAAAATTGACAGCAAAAATAATTTCTTACAAAAAATAAAAATAATATTAAACTTAGATTAGAAAGAACGAAAAAATTTATATATATCAAATAAAAGGAAAATTCCGTTTTATTCTTTTACTAATTTATTAATTTCCTTCATTCATTTAACACTTTTTTTATAAATATTTAGAACATTTAAATATTTTTCTTAATATTAGGAAAATTTTGTTTGACTTTTGAGATGAAATGTTCCTTTTACTTATTATTAATTTTCCTCCATTTATTTATTCCTTTTAAGTAGTCCTTGTAACTAAGTAGTTTCTAACAAGTTTTCGTAAGTCAGATGTACTTTTTAAGGAAATTGTTGTTATTTTGAGTTATTAAAGTCAATTCTAGTTAGTAACTAACTTAACATTTTAGTTAGTAACTAAGTAATTGTGATTAAATTCTTAACCAAGTTTTAGAAAGTCAGCTTTAAGTTTTTATGAAATTTATAGCTACATTCAGTTGTTAAAACGAAATGCTCACATTTTCGAAAGCCAAAAACCAAAACTTAATTTTGAATTTTAAGCTCGACAAAAGCCCGAACGGGAAAAAGTGTTAGATGTAAAAAAAACTTTAATTTTAAGATTTAGATTTATATTTATTTTTCAAAAATGACAAAAGAAAAATGCTTCCTTTTGAAAAAAAAAAAAAAATACAAAAAAATTACGTAACAGAAAAATTCTAAAAAGACCAATAAATAACAGTTACAAAATAACACAATCTTAAAATTACAGTTTTTATAATTTTTAAAATGTTGGAATTTTTTTTTTAATTTTTAATCTTTTGAATTTTAAACTTGAATAAAATTAAAAACTACTTTTTTGTGAGTTTCAAAAATTTGTGATTTGTTTTAGAATTTTCATTATGGAACTTCTAAATTCTCGAATTGCATGTTTCATTTTGAAAACATAAAACATTAAAAGGAAGATATATATTTATTTGTTACATCTTTGGAATTAAAGATTTTATTTTAAGTTTTCAAGTTTATATTTCCACATTTTTTTAATACTTGAAGGTTATATTTTGATTATAATAAATCATAATTGAATTAATTTTGTATAAGTTGTTTTAAATAGTTTTTATTTAAAAATCTATTGAATTCCAAAATTAAAAACAAAAAAAGTATCCATGTTGAATTTAAAAACAGAATATAAAAATATTACAAAAAACGTAGTTTTTTAATTCTTTAAATTTAATATTTATTAAAATCAAACCACAAAAATTTATTTGTTTAATTGCAATAATATTGAAATTAATTAGTTTTTTTTTTAAATTTTTGTTTGTTTCTTATATTTAAAGTATTAGAATTTTATATTTTAAAATATTTTGATTAGGATAAATATAAATTAAACTTAAAAAATGTTTAATTTTTGAATTAGTTAATCTGAATATCCGATGTTAATAATTCTGTTTTGAAAATGGTGAGTTTCTGTAATTTCGCTTCAAAAAATAGTTTTTAACCTTTAAAATTAGACATACATCGACCATAGATTGAAGTTTTCGAAAAGTCGTTTCGTTGGTTNAAATTAAACTTAAAAAATGTTTAATTTTTGAATTAGTTAATCTGAATATCCGATGTTAATAATTCTGTTTTGAAAATGGTGAGTTTCTGTAATTTCGCTTCAAAAAATAGTTTTTAACCTTTAAAATTAGACATACATCGACCATAGATTGAAGTTTTCGAAAAGTCGTTTCGTTGGTTTTTCACAGTCGACAAAGAAAACAAAAAAAATCAAACAATTTTCACACAGCATTTTATTTTAAAAAATGTAAAAATTCTAACATTTAACAAATAATATTCAGCAGACAAGGTTTCATTGTCATATTTGAAAGCACCAATTTGAAAAGTTGACCGAAAACCTAAAATAAAAACAAACACAAAGTTAAATACGTTAGGAAGAAATTTCCTTCTCCAAGTTTTGACTAGTGGTCACTCCGTTCCCAGTTGAAGGTCTGGAGTTGGTATACAGCGGCATTCCCATGAATTTGGGTATATTGTTGTCAGTGGCAGCTTGGGCGTTGGGTTGTTGTTGTCTTCGTGCCATGAACGGTACAGCCTCTATTTTCTTTGGTTGGTAGATGAAGTTCCCAGTGCCTGGGGCGTCTGGCAGTATAACCGATGGATACCAGAATCGGTACGTGAAATACCAGACTAGAATTGCAATGACTCCACTTACGAACTTCTCGACCATCCTGTGGAAGTAGAGCATCGTGCAAACCAGCATAACGTCCCAAAGGAGCTGAAGAGCAGAAATCGCGATAAACAGAATTCTGATGAGCGGAGTGAACCGTTCGTACAAAAACTTCAAATATTTGAGATCGTTGTCACTTAGGTTTCGCAAAGGATTAATCTCTGAATTAACAGATGATTCCCGTCCAGCTGCGCTTCGATTATAAAACTCGTTCCTTAAATGCTCTCTAATCGTGTCCCACTTAATAATAGGACGGGACTCCTCGATCAACACTAAACTCGAGTGAATGAGGATAAATGCGTGTCCTGAAATGTCGAATCCTCTCCATAGATGACCAGCCTTAAGACAACTAGACTTGGATGCAAAGCTCTTAACAGCGCATCTTCCATAGGAATATTCGATGTAATTGAAGAACTTCGTCCAGAAAAACCACATGGCTGTGGCAATCAAAATCCTAGGTAGATTCCTCTGAAGCATCTTCTTGAAGTTACCACAACATAAAGTGTAAGAGGTCATAGCAACATAGGGAAGCACAAGTAGCAAAGTCCATCCCCAGCCAATCTTTACAAAATATCTGTTGAACAGATTGTCAGATCGTGCTAAATAGCTTCTGGGAAGAGGAATTGTGTCTCCCACAGCTGAGATTACTATGAGAGCTCCCAAGTACAACGCCACCTTCAAATTAGTGTCGAAGAAAAGGGTTTTCTTGCCTAAATGCATGATTAGATCTACTAAAATTTCTTTGATCGTCGTCGGTGGAGCTGTGGGTCTTGTTCCTCTGGCTTCTGCTCGCGTTATATCTGGACCAGAAGGTCGGAAATTCAAATTCGGTCTTAAAGATCTCCGTCTTGTCGCCATGGTTTAAATAATTAACACTTTTTTCACTGATGTTATTTTTATTGTGAGTTCAGAGTTCACTTTCACTTTAGATGTTAGTCGAGGGAATAAAACGAGCGGCGGCTTGTCTATTCGACTGATGTGACTTTTGTCGACGGTCTATACCGTTAATTTATTGAAAATGATATGATCTGAACCGGTTAAGGATTTAATTTTCTATAATTTTAATGTTGACATAAATAACTCAAGTTGACAACTTTAAATAATATAAATAGTATATTTTTACTTGTTTTTTTTAAATAAATTGTGTAATTTGTTCTTGCAACATTGAACTTGTGGATCAAGCTTCTTTTTGCAAATTTTTTTTTAAGCAACTGAATGCATACCCAATTAACATTGATGACAAGTCATGACCAATCGTC
>JXPG01019741.1:153-14165 GCA_001015175.1 Megaselia abdita
TTTTTTTTTTAGTTTGCTGTTTCTGATTTTTTTTAATTTAGTTTTTATTTTTTAATATTAAGGGTATTTGTTGTTTTACTGAAGTTGAAGGATTTGAAATGGATCTATACCAATTCAGATATTTCAGCGGCATCTGTAATTACTCCTTCCCCGACTATAAAAAACGAATATTTAAAAATATTTTTTGGGTCAAAAAACTAAATTTTGCAAAATTGTTTTTTTAATCAGATTTTTCTTCTACAAAATGTTTTATTTTAATCAATTAAGACATTTCCATAAAAAAAAACTAATATTTTTAATTGTCTGAACTGAAATATCTGAATTTGAATGGATTTCAAGATTCTAAATCAAATCCTTCAACTATCCTTTAACGAACATTTTTAAAATTTTTGTTTTATTGTTTATTTTATTATTTTTTGTAATTACTCTTTTTTAATATTTGTTAATTNGTCCGTAAAAAAACCAATATTTTAAGACTTTAATATTTTTGAATTTTTTTTTCGATTTTTTGGGTCAAAAAAATAATTTTTGTGAAATTACTTTTTTAAGCAGATTTTTCTTCTACAAAATGTTTATTTTAATAAATTAAGACATTTCCGTAAAAAAATCAATATTTTAAGACTTTATTGTTTTTGAATTTTTTTTTTTCGATTTTTTGGGTCAACAAAATAATTTTTGTAAAATTGCTTTTTTAATCAGACTTTTATTCTACAAAATGTGTTATTTTAATAAATTAAGACATTTCCATATTAAAAAACGATATTTTCGAATTTTCATATTTTTGAAAAAATTNGATTTTTTGGGTCATAAAAATGATTTTCTTGAAATTGCGTTTCTAATCAGATTTTTCTTCTGCAAAATGTTTTATTTGAACGAAATAAGACATTTTCATAAAAAAATCGATATTTTTAAATTTTAATATTTTTGAAAACAATTATGTTTTATTTTAGTAAATTAAGACATTTCCATAAAAAATATATATTTTTTTTTAATTTTCGTATTTTTAAAAAAACTGATTTTTTGGGTTAAAAAATAAATTATTTTCGTGAAATTGCTTTTTTAAGCACATTTGTTTTCTACAACATGTTTTATTTTAATAAATTAAGACATATCAATAAAAAAATAAATATTTTAAAATTTTCATATTTTTGAGAAAATTGTCGATTCTTTGATCAAAATAATAACTTTCTTGAAATTGCTTTTTTACCAAGAATTTTCCTCTACAAAATGTTTAATTTTAGTAAATTAAGACGACTTTTATATGAATCTATTCAATATTCTCTATAATTCTCTATAAATTTCCCCATAAACCAATATTTCCCTTTATTTAAACGAAAAAAACTTACCGCCAACTGTCCAGTGAATTTCCCTAGAGCTTCGGTGTCAAATTTAAAGTACGCAACGACTGGTAAATCTGATGATGGATCTCCCACCATAAACGTTTGCAGCATAGCACCAATTCCATATTTAGCATCACGATAGTCAAAGATGTAGTTGCCTGTTACCCAATACCTTGATTCAGGTTTCCGCGGTAAATGTCGATGCATGTAAGAAAGCAAACGCCGCCTGAAAATATTCAAAAGAACATCATGTTAAAAACCCATTATTTCCAGCGGCTTAATATTCAACATGTAATGAGTGTAGAGTGAGCAACACAAATAAGGTGGATTTCCATTTGCATCCACTAGTCATGTACTCGAAAGTACGCAAAGCATACACTTACAGATCTGAGTAGCAAGGGAATGTGGTTTCCGTAATACTTTTAATTGTAGTCCTGTAGTAGTTGATCATATGTGGGTCTGTTTCAGCGTTTATGATGCGATGGATGCTTATAAGTCTGGCTGGTGTAGGATTTGATATTAACAATAGAGTTAAAGCAGCCACCCTCATTTCAAGTGTTGCTTTTTTTGATTCGAATATTGGCCAGTATACCTCGTACACCTACGGGAGAATGTTATTGTTTAATTTTTCGTTCAGTTTCAGAGTTCCATAAAAACATAAATGTGTTCTTTGATGGAGCAAAATGCATTTTGCTTCCAGGAGATTTCAATTTTTGCACTCTGAGAAAGGTGTGGTTTTTTATGTATTGTATGTGTATAATTTAGTTTATAGTTATGTGTTTAGGATGTTTACAAATTATAGCTATTGATTCTTTGATAGAGGTATATTATTCACTTACTCTAGGACTTAAACACTTACTCATTCACTCACTTAGGTATTTTATAAATACTCACACTCAATTCGGACGGACGGACACAAGGAAATCATATAAATTGGTTTACGTCGTTACATCAAACTTAGGACCTTTAGGTTATTATTAAAATGTTCATCTTCAGAAATTCTAATAAACTACTATTTGCCTCAACATATCTTCACGAAATTTTGTAGGATTCTGCTTTGAAAGTGTAGACTTGAAGATGTAGATGCTATCCAACTTAGTATTGTGATACCTCATTTTAAAGGTCTATCTGNCCATACTCACACTCAATTCGGACGGACGGACACAAGGAAATCATATAAATTGGTTTACGTCGTTACATCAAACTTAGGACCTTTAGGTTATTATTAAAATGTTCATCTTCAGAAATTCTAATAAACTACTATTTGCCTCAACATATCTTCACGAAATTTTGTAGGATTCTGCTTTGAAAGTGTAGACTTGAAGATGTAGATGCTATCCAACTTAGTATTGTGATACCTCATTTTAAAGGTCTATCTGATTACTATAGATAATAATTTAAAGAATTTCGATTTGTTCACACCAGGTAGCACTTAAACTCTGGAATTCTGGTTTTTTTTGTGGCCACGATATTTTTTTGGAACGATATCCTCAGTAAGAGCTGGTTTCTAGATATCGGGGCATCTCGCATATGATGGGAATTGCAAAGTTCTTCAAGAATGATTTTAAATGCAATGAAGAGGTTCGGATTCCGAATGGAAGTGTACTAAAGACAGACACATAGACATTTTCAATGATAGCAGTGGCGTTTTGGCCTTCCAGGACCTTCTTCATGTTCAAGACATTGCGATGAATTTATTATTATAAATGTTGTCAATTAGCAAAATTTCAAAAAAAAAAGAAAAGATAACAACGGACAACATTGTGGCTACAGCTAGTGAAGGCAATGGCGTTTGATTGTGACGAGTAATAATTAGGAAACTAATGTTGAGTTGGACCATCTAAACGGTAAGAGCCTCGGAGATCTTTAAAAAATGTTCACAGGTATGTCTTTAAGGGGAAATATCATATATATTTCCCGTCCATGTCTCAAAAGAAAAGCTACAGAGTTTCCCAGAGAGTGACTCCAAAGCACCAGATATTGCTTCATTCTAACCTTTGCAAACCCATGGATGTTAAGTCTATTGGAGGCTCAAAATATTTTTGAACATTCATCGACGACTATTCCAAGAAAGTCTTCTTTTATTTGTGTTCAAGTTGAAAATCAACAGAGAAGAAGACTGACAATGGTAGGGAGTACGTGAATTCTGGAATGCCTGGAAGATTACGTTAAAAAAGTAAGTACGTTTATCAGACAACAATTCCTTTGGAATGGTGAGTATCAAAACGTTAAACATCTTCGAGATTTTAGTTGCATCGCTTTCCCCCACATTCCAAAACAAAAACTTTTGAAGTCGGATGCGAAGTCTGAAGAATCTGTATTCAAGTCGAACTAGACTTTCACTGACAAAATCATATTATGTCATGACTTTCGAGTTGGAAGTACACCTTCATTCGAAAGTAAAGTCGACAAAGGCTAACCAGGATGACCTTTTTGTCCAGAGAAAGTCTAGTTCGATTTTTATCAATACGCAAATTATATCATGATCAACTTGAGACGAAACTGAGACAATGATATCGTCAGGATGTCATCCTTAAAAAATGTTACATGGGATATACCTGAAGACCGTGAAAATCAAGTTCCTGCTGATGGACCTGTTGTTCAGCAAGTTCTAGATGAAGAGCCTGAAAGAGTTCTCGAAGGTTGAAGGTACAAAACCAAGTTGATCGTCAAGAGACACATACCAGAAAAGGGAAATTCCTATACTGAGACTTTTCCGCCTGTGATGAGGTACTAATTAACACTGCTTTGTCCGCCAAGTACAACCTCGAAATGCATCAAATGGACGCTGTTACAGCCTTTCCACAAGGAGACCTTGAGGATGAAATCTGTGTGGAGACCCACACAATGAGAACTAGTTTGACGCACTTGGGTGACTTAATTCTGGGGAGCTATGATCTGATTTAGCTCTTTTGGGCTTCTCTGTAAGAGATGTTCATGGTCGAAACAGAGGTCTTGAGACGGGAGGTTGGGATTGTAGTGGATTCTATTGTGGGGGGCAGGTCAATCAGTAGTGATAACAGAAACTGAAGGAGTTGACCCTCAGTTACCACGTCGACTTCGATGGGTTAAAACCATAGATAAAGAGCGGGCAAAGGCCATCAGTAGTTCCAGTGTAAACAACACTTCACTCTTAGTTTAAGAAAGGTCTACAAAGGCGTTGTCAGATTTCTACGAATGCTGGTAGAATTCTCCATGACGATATTAAGTTGACCAAGTTGTACATCCGCAAACGTGACGGAAGTATTGCCATCATCCGCGAGTCAACTGATCATGATTAAAATATCCAGAAGTGGGCTGTCGACTTTCTTCAAAAACATAAATCCGAATACAAAGCCATGATCTCTTCAGTGTAGAACGAAAAATCCGATAAGAGAAATATATTTCTCTATAGACACGTCGAATGATCAGAATAGGGACGCCAAGCGTCATGTTCAATCCAGAGACAAGAATCGCTCTCCCGAGCGTAGTAAGTAGTGGGGGGCGAAGATCTGACAGAAATTGAAGGTCGGATCATCGCGAGAAGTACGTCAATCCTAGACGCAAAGCTGGTGATGATCATACATCAGACCGGAATACCGATCAATAAAACAATCTATCAGAGCTTCCTCCGGTAGACTTAAATCAAGATTTTTGTCAAGAAGTGAAGCTAGGCCTACGTTTGATAACATGCTTTTCAGCGAGATTCTAAGACAATGCCTGAAGCTGATTTAAATGGATCGGGGTTCTGCAGATCTCAGGATCGAATAAACTCGACGCAATTCTGCTGGGCGAACTTCCAGCACTACCGAAAGTGTATGTTCCTGTAATTGTGAGGGACGAGGGTGAAATCGGTGAGGCTTTTGGTAAGGATACACTTCTTATTCTTTAGGGGCAGAACGCAGACATTGACGTGACGTCATGGACGGCTGTGACGGTCAGCAAGAAGACCAAGCTGATTTGCGGGCTAAGAACAGCAATCTTCATATGGTATCTAAAATGATCCCTGTTAGTCAACGAAGGAGGAAGAGAAGATCATCAAAGAATTGGTGAAAGCACAGCTGGATGATCCTCCACTTCAAAAAATGGACTCTTAGTTTTTATAATAAACAGCTGCAATACCATAACACCTTCTGCAGCTATCAAGAAAAGGATAGTACAAATTAATTTGCAATATTGTGAGTGTGCAGCTGACAATGCTTTATTCTTTTTCAAAATTAATAACATTGCTGTAGCTCTCATCCAGGAACCTTAGATTCGTTTCAATCTCTTTACAAGACCTCGACTGTTGAAAAATACAGACCGCGATCTTGTATACTTGTTAGGAAATCTATTAATGCTTTTCTTTTAACTTCAAACATTGATAGTGACTTTATATTTATAACCATTTGTCTGGAGAGTCAGAAAGGAAAGCAACCGCTGACATCAGCATACATGCCTCACAAGGCCATTATTCCCTCGGCCAATCTTCATCGTCTTACCACCGACTACCAGGGTGTCATTATCGGAGCAGATGGAGAGTATCTTTCATTTACAACACATTTATCCTTTGCGAACTTAGTTTTACAAAGGACTATAGTTTTCCGTTTAGGAATTCTAGAAAAAGGACAGTTTAATACTATTTTTTTTTTATAAACTGAAACGAATAGTAAAAATGCATGCAGATTTGGACCTGCCTACTTCAATGGGGAACTTCGCAATCTTGGTAAAGAGTTTAGATCTTCATTTAACAAGGCCTACCGTTCGGGCTATTGGGATGACCCATAAACAGCAATATAGCAAAGTTCTAAGGACTGCAAAAGTGGAAAAGATACTGTGAAGATATCGAGACCACTAAGGATACTGCGAGACTGAGAAAAAATCTTTCAAAGTCAGCCACAGTTCCAACAAACCTCCATAAGGATGATGTGCAATAGGCCCCTCTTTATTTCTAAATTTAATCACAGAAGAGAAGGTAATCTGGGCCATAGCTACGCTTTATAAGCCTTATAAGTCACCAGGAGAGGATGGTATTCTTCCTAAAATCACTTATCGCCCCACTTTCAGTGGAAATTTATAAGTGTTGACTCAGTAGTTGCTCCATTCCATCTCAATGGAAGAAGTAAAGGTTGTGTTAATAACAAAGGCCGGGAAGATTAATCACTCCAAAGCCAAGGACTATCGCCATTAGCTTCTCTTCCTTCCTCCTTAAGGTTTTGGAAAGAATACTGGGCGATCATATCAGAGCTCTACACTGTTAAAAGTTTAAAACTTCAGGTTAACAGACGACATCGTACGTACAATTGAAAGTGCTATTGAACATAATCAATATATCCTAGTCACTTTTCTCGACATTGAGGGTGCGTTTAACAGTGTCAGTAACGAAGCTATTGAGAGGTCACTTATTAATTAAGAAGTTTCGTCTGAACTGATTCACAATCATGATTCAAGCCCAGATGCATCAGCTCCAACATTGGATCTTGCACTATCTCCTGTTCTGTTTGCAAGGAGGCGTCCATTCCCTTTGCTCTTAGTAGTAAACGAGAAACTTCTGCATCTAGGGAACTATTCAAACACCACCAGTGAAAGACTACGAAAGGCTCTAATTATGCTGGACTCCTGGACAAAAACATATGACAAAGCTGAACTTATTCCGTTCATAAGAAAGCTAACATATTCAAAACTTCTTTACACCGAGGCTGGGTAGCAAAAGACTCAACCTCAAGCAGTGATGCTAAACACCTTGGTATCTTTTCAGACTCTAGGCTCTCTTGGAAGAAGACATTCGAAGAGCGTTCAAAAAAGAGTCAGATTGCATATTACATGTGTTGAAGTGCCATTGGTAAGATCTGGTGGCTCACGCCCAGGCTTACTTACTGGAGTTTTACTGTGATAGTCATGATATATTTCGTATTTAAGCAAGCAAGTCTTTTTTGGAACAACAAACTTGACTCAGCTCTGAAGAAGATGAGGATGATGAAGTAATTGAGCAAAACGAAGTTCCATACCAGGAATCGATTTGCTGTTGACTTTATGCTTATCATGGATGTAGACTGGATTGTATCAGTTTCTTCGTCAACTGCTTAAGTGATTCTACAATAAGCAAAGTCAATCTCAACAAAGAAGATGAAACTTTGCTACACTCGTGAAGCACAAGAAATCAAAGCTTATTCAGGCGCGGATTGGGCCAAAAGACCGAAGATCTGTAACTGGATATCTATTGATGCAAGGTGGTCCGATTTTATGAAGTAGTAAGTGACAGCAGGTTATCGTGTTGTTTGTTTGTTGTAACTCTAGTAGTAGTTAATGGATCCAAAGCCACAATTGCGCTCCGGCAGTTGTCTGAGTGCTAATTGCCCTTACCCATTATAGGGGAGTTGACAATCTTTGGCCCATCTTGATGATGGGTCGTAACGCTGAGAACCAATCGTCGTGGGAACAGTGTTATAAGATCATCGACTTGATTTTCGTAAGCTGGCTATACCTTACGTAAGGAGCCAACTCTGTAGTTGTTTATGCTACATCGGTAGGATTTGATCCCTTGTAGAGTCATGCTTAGAAGATTGAGGTCTTATCCACTTGACTGCTAAGCTCCCAAGTCAACTATGGAAGCTGAATACAAGGCAGTTTCAGCAACAATTCAAGAAGTCTGATTATTTCTTATGTTTGTTAAATTGTTTGTTCGTTTAGAATTTCTTTTGTGGTTTTTTGTTATTTTTTTTATTATTATTGTCTTAACTTCAAAGTTTTATTTAATTTCATATATTTTTCTTCTAGTTTTTGTTTTAATATTTTTTAAATTTTAATTATTTTATATATTTATTTTTAATGTGTAATGTTATTTGTTTTCTTTTTGACTTGAGGTTTTTTTTTTTTATTTTTTACTTTTTATTTTTTTTTAACCTTGGTTTGTCTTGAAGTTTCTTGTGTGGCCGTTTATTATTTAATTTTATGTTATTTGTTTGATTTAATTGTATAATTTTTTCCTTCTTAATTTTGGAGTATTTTTAATTTTTATTATTTTTAATGTTTGTTGGTATTTGTTGCTTTTTGAAGTTCCATACAGATTTGATTTGATTAGTTTTTGGAAATTTTATTATACTTTATTGTAAACGTAAGATAAACCTTAACGTAACAAGAAGTACCCTTTCTTCTATTCCAGACTCCAGTGAACATATCCTGCACATGCACACAGACAAACTTTTTTTTATATTAGATCAGATAATAATAATAATATAAAATAACACTAAGATTTCGACAAAAAATAAAACAAATGTTATAACTAAAATTGAACTAAAACTTTTCTAAGAGTGCAGCATTTTTTAATTAAATTGCTTACCTTCTCTGGTCTATCCTGTGCTGATAGCAATGATGCCCATGCCGCCAGAAACTTGATGTCAGGATTTTCATTTTCATCTTTGACTATAGGGTCTAGATAGTTGGCAACATTACCAACCTGTAAATTGTTCAACCCTTGGAGGTAGAGCATTTTTGAATCATAATCGGAGAAACCTGCGAATAGTAATGAATCGTTTCAGTTAGGAACGTTTATAATAAAAAATGAAAGGATTTGGAAGGAAACTTAGTATACCAAATGAGAAATTACTCTTATTTACAATCATTGAAATGTCGTTGAAATTGTCGACATATGCTAGAGCTATTCGTCTTGTTGTAGCGTTTCAGTTTCAAGAATTCCGCGCAGTTGAGACTCCATATTATTTGTTTATAGAGATGGAGGGAGGTCTGATTGTATAGAAGTTGTAGGAATAAATATTTACAGTATTGAAAGTTTTTTTTTCTATTTTTTTAGGTGGTTATTTTTAATTAGGAGGAAGTTTATAATTTTGTTTTACAATCTTAATATTTAACAAAATTTTAATAGACTTTTAAGCATCGGGAAAATGTTGGGTATAAAGTCAATAAGCAAGAATCATAGAAGGTCGGTCGCGCCATGTAATACACTTTCTGGTCTGTATCACAGTTTATGTGGTAATGCTTCTTGAAGGAAGTTGGCAGTTTGTAGTATGTAGACTGTAGTATGTAGTCTGTAGTAGATAGTCTGCAGTGATTTCCAAGAAGAGTAACTCCAATGTAATACAAATTCTTTAGCCCAAAAGAATAATTCATAGACAGACAAATTTTAATTACGAGAGAAAATAAATCAAAGCATAAACTCCAAATTATAGGTAAATCTGATTATCCAACAATTGCATATTATTTCAGTAATTTTGGTTAATCAACAAGATCGAGAATGGAAACCGTAACAACATTTTCAATTAACTATTAGATTACCAACAATTACACTTTAATATAAAGGATATGGGAAATACATGATACTTGGTTGTGTTATCGGTCTTTATGTGTTATGAGTGTTATAGAGTCACCAGATGCCGAATTGTTCTAAATACTTCTAGTAAAATGCCTATAACCAATAATCGAAACCTGATCACCCTTTGTGGCCAACTAATAAACTAACTAATATCTCAAACATCCATAATTTATAATAAAATTGTAATTCCTACAACAAATAATCTAGGATACATTATTCATGACTAGGACCACTGGAACTAAAACTAACTAATATAACTAACTACCTAGTAAACTGCTTTAAATTATATTATATAGTTTTCTATAGACTTTTATTGCAACACTTTAAAATTTTACCAATAATAGTGTGTAAGTAAACTTGAATTTTATGAATAATTAATATCCTTCCTCTACTGTTGGACAAACACACAACATAGCATATTCATATCCTTTTGTTATACCAACGTTGAAGCCTTTTATTATCAAATAATAAAAACATACGGAGGATGGTTGGTTTTGTATGTGGGCAGAAAATTCTATTATTAGGGTGGGTGTTCTGTTCTAGTTCGTCCTTGGAATGTGGATAAGGGTTTTCCAGATATGATATTTTATTGAATTGAGAGAAAATATTTGTAAATATCAATTTTCTACAAAGATTGAAGTTTACGTTCTGTGTAGCATTAGTTGAACCATAGTTTTGAAGTAAGAGTATAATAAAAGTTAGTAGGAACAACACAGGGCTAAAGAGTTCTTCAGCGAGTGCGTGAGTATTTGTATAGATGGTACAGGATGATCGGGTCCCCCTTTCCTACGCCCATGTATTTCCAAAATGTTGATGAGGGCTTATGGTCCTTTTTTGTACCTTCAAAATGATGCATCACTCGACCCTGCATGATTCGAAGTATCCACATTTTGATTTAATTGCCCCTTTCCTACGACAATGTATTTCAAACATTTTGATAAAAGATGATGGGCCTTATTGGTACCTTCAAAATGATGTATCACACGACCCTACATTATTGGAAATAACTAAGTTATCACTAAAATGTAAACGCCACTGCATTTAAAAATTCCAAAAAGTAAAGATGGGGGTCTGGTCATCTAGCGCCATCTGGTGTAGACCAATACAAATTCTGTTAATGGCAGTTTGTAGTAGTCAGGTAGACCTTTGTATCTCATGCCCATATCGGGCAATGTTTACGCCTTCAAATTTACATTGCAAAAAGTTTACGACAGGCGGACGGACAGACAGACGGACAAATCTAGTACATAAGGGAATTGTTTTTTAAAACCCTAAAAAATAGTTAAAAAATCAGAGAAACCGTATAAACTTCAGAGTTTCAGCAAAACAATAAATACCTTCACTAATTAAACAAATAAAAAATGATATTTCAGAATTAAAACGAGAAAAAAAAAAGAATTAAAAATATATAAAAAACTAAATAATGAAATAAAAATATATATCGTAAATTTCCAATTCAATTATATCATTTTCGTATCACTCAACTATTTTTCATTATATTACAATGACAACCAGGTAACCAAAAGTTGTCACCAGGCAATCAAATTATTGTCACAATATTAGTTGTCTCAGAAATAGTAATCATGATTGCGAAAAGACAGTAATATTAAGTCTTAATGATAGATTTGCCATGTCACAACAAGACAGTCATGAGACGGGTCAGTTTAAGACAACAAATTTCCGTCATATCAAGACATATAAGATTGTCAAATGTTTGTCTTGCCAAAACTGATCTCTCTGCTTTTCTATTTCTTAATTATGCATATCATATGACAGTCAACAAAATGTAATTTTTAGACAATGTTGTCTTGTCGCTACAGTGTTACTGGTGATGGCTGTTGGTTAGGAAATTTGTTTCACATCTTCGATGTACGAATTAAATAATTATTTAGAAGTCTCTCCTAAGATTTTCATATGTAAATACTTTGCAGACGGCACTAACATTGTCTCTATTGACTTTTAATGCTTTTTTTTTTTATTTTTTTAAGTTTATAAGATCTCTAGGTTGGCTTTGAATATTTTGGTAGAAAAAGGTTGGTTTTTTGAATTGAACATTTCTTTCCAATAAACTCCGTCCAAGATTGATTGAAAGTGATTTCATGTCAGATATATAATCATATTTAACTTCGTCCACAACAGTTATTACCGAGCTATCAATACGTTGATTACAATATACTAAATCTAATAGATTAACATTAACGTCATTGCAGATATTTAATTGACATTGTTGGCAGGTTTCGTCTTTTTCTCTCTCTGATGAGATAAGTAACTAAAAAAAACTAAATCACACGAGCCAAAGGTGACTCAAGGTGTAGCAGTGATATTAAGGAATATTTGCTTTCTATGTGTTCACAAGCTGCTCTTTTACATCAGTGTCGTTAGTTTTCTCTATTCCTCTGAATAGAGTCAGTGATGAGCTGTCCTCTATTTTAACGAGTGTATTAGAGGTACTCTTTTATTGCATCAACATTGAAACAACGAGGGTGGCATCCGGTAGTATATCCGACTCACACGAAAGACAATTTCTTACGAAAAATTCGGATGTGTGCATTGAGAATCGAACTCAGAATCGTCAGACTGGAAAGCGATAGTGCTAGCCAAGCAACTACCTGATGAGATAAATATACGGGTTTATTTTTGACTTCAAGTACTCTAGATTTATGCCTTATTCTAGATTTAATCATGAAACCCAAAATGTATAAGGAATATTAAAATCACCCATAGCCACATGGAAGTCTTCGTTTTCAAGATTATCGTCAACAAGTGCGTTTTTAGAGTGAGCATGTAATTATTGATTTCTTCAGATGATGTAGAAGGTACGTACGAAACTCATATTTTAAAAGCTTTACAAACAAATTAAGGTTTTAAGGGCAAGGGATTCTATAGATGTATATTTTAGTTTAAAAATGCAAGGTTTAAGGTTTTTTCGAACTCCAATAAGAATCATATTTGAGAATATTGAGAGGATTAAGAAAAATTATGTGGAATTAAATTTCTGGCATATAATCAGTTTCGAAGATTCGAACTAATAAATAATATAGATGGGTATACTGACAATTTGGGAGAGGTTGGAAAGTATTTTGGATTCTGCTCTGAGATTGGCGTATTTTGTTGTTCGACAACTCTCTATAACCAATCAATGCTTTCAGTATTAAAAATCCAAACAAAATATTATGAAATTAAAAAAAAATAAATAAGCTAAACACGAGCTTTTTTTTGCGAAATTCCAACAACTGCCTAAAATGAACAAATACCTTCAATAATTAAGCAAGAAAGTCTTTTAAACAAAATTCGTAAAATAGTCTTAAGTTTAAAAATAAATAAAACTTTGTGTAAAATTCAAACACCCAGAAATTAATAAAAAAGAAATGATTTTAGAAGAAAATACTATATAATCTTAGCTTTTTTGTTCTGTTCGTTATTTTTTTTTGTAGTTTTATTTTTAAATTTTATTTATTAGTTTTTGTTGTTGAATTTTGTTCATAACTGTTTTGATTATTTAAATGTATATCTTCGTTGTTTTGTTTTTTGTACTTTTACTTTGTTATGTTTGTTTTTAACATTTATAAGATTTTTTATTTTTTAAACTTTAAAGTTTTATTAAATGTTGTTATATGTTTCTTCTAATTTTTGTTGTTGTTTTCTTTTTAATACAATTTTTTTTAAATTGTTATTTTGTTTGTTTTTTTTTTTTAATTTTAATTTTTTATTTTAGAGTTTAATATTAGTTTGTCTTTTATTTTTTTTTTGCTTACAATTTTTTGTTGTTGTAAATTTATGTTATTTGTTTTAACTTATTTTTATATATTTATTTTAAATGTTAATATTTGTTTGATTCTTCTTTGTTTTCTTTTTTAATTGATGGTTTTTAAATTTTTTTTTAACTTTGGTTTGTTGTGAAAATATTTTTTGATATTGGTTTACCTTTATTATTTAATTTTACTTTATTTACTTGATTAAATTAGTTTTTTTAATAATCAATACGATAATGGGCTGCTTACGATACATACATTTAAAAAATGGATTATAAACTTCAAAAATCCTCGTTCCGACTCCGTTTATTGAATTTTGGAACCTGTTCTTATCACAGAAATTCTAATTCTGATAAAACTTCCAGATTCTAGATAAAACGGGGAACATTGAGAGGAGTTTGGAAGTGCTCTCAATAAAAATAAATATTTATTTTATCTTAGAAGAAAAAAAACTTTCTAAAGATAATAATGTAAATTAAAATTTCGAGAAATAAATTTTAAAAATCAAACTCCAAAAACCAACAAATACTAACAAAAATAATAAAAACTCAAATACTAAGACCATCGACACATATATCCCTCCCTTGCTCTGCACCATGGATAACTTTAACGAAATAAACATTGACATGAGCC
>JXPG01019766.1:0-11267 GCA_001015175.1 Megaselia abdita
ATGACGAAATTCGGAAATATGCTAGAAACCGCAGAGAGAGGCTTTCACATGTGAATGTAGAAGCCTCTCAACTAATAAGAAATCAGCCCATTTCTAGAAGACTCAGAAGAGTNATCAGTTAATTTGATTTATTATTGAGATAATTCTGTCTCTCGCGTTTATTTCAAAATAGATAGTTAGTCAACATTTAACTAGTCTCTATTAGAACCTTGGATCGGCTTTTAGTGGGTAAGAAACCCACAGTATTTAGCGTGCGTCATAATGTATGTTAAGTAAAAAAAAGAATCAGTTTTAAATAAACTAAGAATTTGTTTACAAGAAGCTATATGTCTGTCCAGTACCATTAAAGATTGTCTGATTTGCAAATGCGATACTTAATTTGGAGTCGCCATCGACTAAGAGTATATAAAATAGAAAAAACATACCTTCAAAAACGGCTCCGCTTTCATGATTTGTGCAAGTAAACTGTTCAAAAATTCTTCTGGATCTTTCTCCTCACTGGTTAATCCTGTAACAGAGCTTAGCTTCTCTAACAATTGTCGTAGTCTCATAACTCTATCCGCACGAACAAATATATTTTCTCGCAAAGGATTAACAATCTCCTCTCGAAGAACAGTTTGTACTTCTTCGTAGCTTTCAATGTCCTTGGGTTTGAAGACAAATAATATATTTTTATGTTTAGTAATAAAAAAAGCTTACTCCTTGTCCAGCTGGTCGGAAAAGCAATGAATCAAACACACTCGTGAAAGTAAACATGGCAAATAATGTAGCATCCAAGTAACAAGAATTGTGATGACCTTGGATACCTTTGAATTCACCACAAATCACCTCAAGTTCATCAAAATCAAAATACGTTAAAGGAACCACAGATCCTTTTATAATTGGACAGTCAACGTGACCAAACATCCTCGAAGGATCTACTTCCTTTTCAAAACCTCTATCATTGTTGTGTTTTTTATTTGGTCGAACAACCTCATTGAAACGTTCATCTGGGTAGCAGTTACTGGGATCCACAAAAACAGCTCTCTTTTCTTGACATTTGAAATATCTGTAATTTAAATTTAATTCTTAAATGTTTCAGGTTTCTAATTAACAAAAAAAACAGGAAATCACAAACCTTTTTCCATTGAGAATCCCATCGGTAAGTAATAGATTGTTGGCTTCAACTGCTTCTTCCAACTCTACTCCAACCATTGTGTTCTGTCGGGTTATATCTGTTCCGATCCACTTGATCACACCGTACAATTTTTCTGAATGATGAATTTGCACTACAGATCCAATGCCTAGATTAGTGCCTTCTATTTCTTTGAGACTGTGTGAATAGTGGATGGGTTCAGGTTCCGTTGTAAGTAATTCGAATCGATTGTTGCTATAGCTTACATTGGTATAATTAATGGTCTTCATTTCTAAGAACAACAAATAAAATGTGAGAATTTGAATGAAAGCAAATGAACTTTACCATCATAGTTTGATGACAGCTCGTATTCACTGTCATTTATATTAAGAAGCTCTAAAACCGTTACTGGTATCATGAAATAATCGGCTTCCATTTTTATGCTCTTAATTTATAGAAATGTTAAATTCACAGTATTTTCTGGACCAAATGCTCTTTTCACTCTTTCTATTTTCAGATGAATACAAATTGGTTAAAAATAGACGGCTGTGGTGGATACAGTGAATTGTGACATTTACTATTCGTTTTATTTGAATTCTATTTTACATTCTGTTTTTATTTTTTCAAATCGCGTAAACTTCATTGTAAAATGTTATATTTACAAAAACAAACAGAAAATTAGCGCACTACGTTTATAGTTCTTTTATAACAACCTTTCATTTGATAGTTTGATAGTTTTGTAGGCTTTCTAGACATGAAAACACCTGGAAAGTTCCCTTTGATGAAAGCACAGGTGAAAACGAGTCAATAGGGGGAAATATAGACATGAATTAAATTTGTTTTCTGACAAAAATGAAAAATTAAGAAAACCCCGTTTTCTAATAAAAAAAACTAATTTCAAATGATTTCCTATATTTTGATATTTTAGTTAAGGAAATCTTATCCGACTCTCAAGTTTTGTACCGATTTATAAAGGTTCTTAATATGAGAACTTCAACCACCATTATTACTTTGTTGTAATTTCAAAATGAAGTGGAGTAGGGAACCGAAAACTTGTAAAATGGACTATAAGAAATTATTTTAAAAGAACATCAATCAGATTTTTAAAGAAAGAAACTTAAGTCAACCAATATTTACGGACATAAATGAAACAAAAAATACTTACTATCGTGCTCTTTTATGTCACCGGTCCTGGCTCCACCAGTTGCATAATCGAGTTTAGTAAGTTGAGAATTCATGTTGCTCGAGTTTTCGTCGTTCTTGTACTTTTTACCGATGTGGGAAATAAAATTTGCAGATTTGTTTCTTTCATTCTTAGAAGATTTAATTAAACTCGCTACATTGACATTTCCAGGCTCTGAGTTCAACATTTCACAAGGCTCCCCTCCATTAGCAGGCCAATTCTTTCCTAGCAAATCAGCCAAGTCCAGATCATTCTTTTTCTTTTTATCAACAATTATTACTTCATCTGCACCCTTGGTAGATTCTTTTATATCGTTCTTGTCAATCACAACGATTTGCTTATCATCGTAAAGCATGAAAGATGGTTTCAATCCTTTCGATTTTTTTGACTTTGTTCCTGTCTTACTAGAATCTTTTTGACGCTGTTCTAACTTGTTTTCATAGTTTAATAAACCCTCCGAATATTCATCGCTAAAAACGTTCAGAGTAGGCTCGGGGGGGGTGTTTTTGGATTTAGGTTTTATTTTATCTACCATTCTTTTCATGGAACTTTTTTTATTCTCAACAATTGTAAAACCTTCATCACTTTTTAGTAGGAAGTTAGCTGGAACTATAAAGCAATTCTCGGCTTCCGTTTTACAATAAATATTAGCGAATGGAATGTCAGGTGTTTGGGGCGAAAAATCATAGAACTCGGGATTCTGTTGAGACAAAAAAATAGCATTAAAAGATAAGCAATTAAAATGTATGATTTCTTACAACTATATCCAAAAAATATCAGAAAAATATTTTTTAAATATAAAAAAATAAATATATAAACGTTTTAAAGAATATATTATTAAAATATAAATATTAGAAAAAAAACAAAAATTAGAGTGTTGACCCAAAATTTGTAAAAAAAATTAAAATCCATTTTAAAATGTAGGGCTACTTTGCGCCACTGTATTCTTAAAAATCCAAAACAATGATGTGAATTTGAAGGGCTTTCACCCCGGACCAATGTGACCTTTTCAGGGATCTGCCCGTGCTGGCAATAAAGAGTTCTTCCTATTTAAACACATGGATTATGATATCTTTTCTAAGCAGTCTACCTAATTCCTAGTTTTGTGTGAGGTATAGGACGGAAGACAGAGCAGTTTTAAACTCGGTTCTTATAGTTTACTCCTATGAATTCACAGGCTTAGTACACAGTATCATTATTTACTTGAACGACAAGAACTGGATTGCACTATATGAATATTGTAAGGAAGCCTTTAATTTTATACAACACTTTTTAAATCAATTAAATTCAATTTAAAAAAAGATAAAAGTAATAATTTGTAATTTTGTTTTAGATAATTACCGTGTTGAAGAAATTTATACAAGAAGCATAATTTTCTAGGAGAACGGTTTACGTTTTTTGGAATTCAGATAAACTGGTATAGTAACTTTCAAGGGTGAAAATTTATTGCATATCAGAACTGATGTTGACACAAAAACTATGCTTTGCCATACAAATGAACTTTATCGTAATTTCCCAGCGGACTCTTTTATAAACTGTGGCATGAGATTTTCTAAAACTAAATTGGTGATTCGGAATAATCTTAAACCTTTGGGATTATTATTTCAAATAGCTTTGATATTATTGTCAGCAATGATATTGGTCTATATGACTGAACCATTCATTGGCCTTCCTGGTTTATTAATAATTATTATTTCAGCAACTTTCCCAATACTTGGAGCGTATCTTAATTTGATAGCTGCGTTTAATAATAATTGAAGAAATGTTACCGATTTTTTCGATATATTTTTTAAAACTTGTGTAGTAATAAGATCAAACCCAGGAGCTTTCTTTTATCTTTTACCTTTTTTGTAATATATTACGGATAGCTATTGCTAATTTTCTTGGATTTAATTATTTTAGTATTAGCCCAAGACGTAGTTTATACTAACTTCATAAAGTTTTCCGAAGCATGGCCTAATTCTCAGTTGTTTGAAAAGAAATTGATAAGTCTATTTTCGAGTCAAGCTCTAGTTTAAAACTCATCCAGTCTGTTGAAGAATTTGTTACTACTGGATTAGTATAATTTTTAACAATATCTTCAGAAAGCTTTAAAATAAATGCAGAATGATCGGAGTCAAAATCATGACAATCCTCAATCGAGATGAAATTTTGAGTTACCGTTTTGGAGATAAAGAAATCTACCAAATCAGGTACTTTATCTTACTTCTATCTGTAGGCCAATATGTTGGATTTCCAGAAGAATGAAGGTTACATTCCATCTTGCTGAGATTTCGACAACTTTATTTGACATCCTTTCCATAAATGTCTTTAAAATATCTTCGTTATAATCTGATTTCTTCGGAGACTTCTGCTCCTTAGAATTCGTTCGATTTTTAACAAAGACTTTATTATATTTTACCTTATTATTTCTATTAGGTGTAACCGGCATTTCAGAAAACTCATAAAAGCAATGTAATTTGAAAGTATATATCTTATAATATATTGGATTATATATCCGACAATTTGAGGTAACTGAGGAAAATGATGTAATAATTCTTAAAATCAAAAAAAGTAATGAAGTAACAAAACTTATGCCCACTTATTTACGTAATGAGACTTGGAGAACAGATTTTTCAAACGTTAGAACCTACATTCTAAACAATGGTTCCACGTATTTAATTTTAATGGGTGATGGAAATATCAGGATTAGTGAACTGCAACAAGTTATAGTTCCACATCTTCATGACAACCCAAAAATATTACAAACAAGAAGCTCCCAAGATAAAATAACAAACCGCCTTGGGAGAGACTTTATAGAAATGTGTGATTATTTTAACCTGAGAATTTTAAATGGATCGTTCTGGGGAGATTGAAAATGGTGCTTTTACGTTGTCCAGCCCTCTGGGAAATTTGTGAATGAATGACATAGCAGCGGTATCCATTAATATTATCAATAAAATCCAAAAAAATACTGTTGATAACGCCACGTCAGACCATTCTCCTTTATCTGTTTAAATGCAGTTTACAGATGGGAATGATTTAATTCAAATAAAAAAAATTCTCCCAAAGCTGAATTGAATCCCGAATAGACAACAACAATATTGTAGAATAATTGACGATCAACTTCTTCAACTTAGAGGTAACAATGTATGCTTAAATGAAATTATAAATTGCGAATATTACTAGAGAAAGAGTAAGAAAACAGTTATGGTTTGATAACGAGTGTTTTAAAAAACTAGCATCCTGGAGAAACAAAACCCTACCCGAAGTTAAAAAAAATAAAAAATGTTTATATATGCAATTTAATAGATAAATCATCTATTAAAAAATAAACAAAAGCTCTACTGGGAAGTGCTAAAAAGAAAATTGACAGCGTGCATGATTCCAAGCAATGGTGAAAAATAGCAAAAGAATATAATGAATGGTATATCTCTTAACACAAACTCAACGATTTCAGAAAATGAGTTATTATAAAACCTTTTGGCGACATCCACTTCATCATGCACTTACTCTTTTGCTAAGACACTAATGACTAATTAGAGATCCTATCCTTGATGCTGACATTGACATTAGGATAGAAGAAGTTTGCATTGCACTTTCGAAGCTAAAAGACAGAAAAGCTCTTGGTAGTCGGCAGTTTGGAACGGTGAAAATCTTTCTGATTACTTTGAGACATATGTTGGTGTCAAACAAGGATGTTTACTGTCTCCTTTTTTGTTGAAGCTTTTCCTGAATGATGCATTGGAAGGCGATCTTCGTGTAGAAGACTTTGAATTTAAATGTATGCTGATGATTTGGTTATTCTGGCAGATGATCCCAAGATTTTGCAAAAAAAAAAATATACACAATCTAGATAACTATTGTATTGAGATATGACGGTTAATCTAAGCAAATCCAAAATACTTGTTTTTAGAAGATGAGGACTACTGGCACAAAATGAAAAATGGACATTTAATGGAACACCAGTGGAAATAGTGAATAACTATTAGTACCGAGGAGTGAAGTTCACGCCAAAATTATCATTTACTGAGCCAAAATTATCATTTACAATCAAGGACGTAAAATAAAATAAAGTAAAATAAAAGCTAAATGCTGTGTAAACGGAGTGTGGCAGAGGTTTTTATATGATGAGGACACAGTACTTTCTCTAACTAACTAACAAAAAATCCGGTTTTTATGTGTACTAAAGAAACAGTTTTCATGTTTGGTAAAAAAAACTGCTCATAAAATCTTAAAACAAAACTAAAAATAAAGAGGGTATTTTTTCATAGTAAATCTTATGACTAAACAACATTTTTAAAACATAATTTTTGGATTCAAAGGATCAATAATTTTGGAAATCTATAAACATACTAACTTTACTGAAATTATTTATAGGTTAATTAAAAGTTTTCGATAATGTTTTTGTATTTTTATTTCAAGTTCTTAAAATAAAAAAAATTATAAAAAATAATAATAATAATACATATTATTAAACAGAATTACTGAATAAATTTAGTATAAGAAACATTTTCGTTTATTTTATAGAACGAGATAACTATTATTTTAAGTTTCATTGTTTGCTTGTTGTAAGATAATCAATTAATATTTTTGATCACATAAAAAATCGACACTTAAAGTTACACCACTAAATATTTTGGAAATAAATATATAAGATCAAGTTTTTGATCAGTTCTTCCAATATAAACAAGCAAAAATCCTGTACAGATTCGTCCCAATTATTACAAAATATAAAAAAATCCTTTCAAGATAATCAAAATTCAAACAAAATCTTTGAAAACTCCTTATAAAATCATAAAAAATCATATCAAAATCATGAAAAATTATTTCTAAATACTCAAAACTCGAACAAAATCCTCCAAGATCCCGAAATAAAACAAAACATCACAGATGCAAGATCATTTCAACGCTCAAAATCATAGAATATCTCCAAAATCAAGAAAAATCCTTTCTAAATACTCAAAATCATCAAAAATCTCAAAAATTCTAACAAAGTCATGAAAATTCCTTACAAAATCATGAAAAATCATTTCCTTTATACTTTTTCGTTTTCTTAATAAACAACAATATTTTGAAGGAATTGTTTTTTTTTAGTAATAAGTAAATTACTACATACATTAATTATTTTTTTAAATTATTTAAAAAATGTAGTCAATCAATTTAAAGAGGTATTTATTACATTGGAAATACTCTCTTCAAATAGAAGTTTAAAACGTTTAATTATTAAATAAGATTTCGAAGTATTAAAACAAGTATTTTGTAAGTTAACAACAAATTTTATATTAAAAATAAAAACTGAACTAAACCATGAAAATAACCTAAATTCCAATAGAAAAATACGAACTATTGTATCAGAAGTCTTTGACTAGAAACAAAATTACTGAGTGGGATAATTCACATTTTGTTTCCAACAATTTTGAAAAATCCTTGAGATGATTGAGTTTTATTGAAAACAGTTGTCAGAAGTGTACAGTGCAATTCAGGACAAGTATAAGAAACAAAGGAAGAGCTAACACAAGTATATGTTCGTAGACTACACATAAATTACATACATAAGACATTATCTTCGTATGAACAAAACCGCCTACCGCAAAAGTTATTCTTAAAAATTTTAGATAATGGTGCAATTGAGAAAATTTAACCATGAAGAAATATGGAAGTATTGTATAAAGGCATTCTTACAGAATCTACATATAACCCACACTCAAGAATGAAACAAAAGTAAATTGGAATCACAGACAAGATTTTACAAGAATTTGAGATCAAACGAACTTAATTATCTTCAAATTAACTTGAAATCCTTAGATATTATGTTCATAGCAAAAGCCAGAATGGATGTACTTCAGTTAAACAACAATAGATTTGGAGACAATGTAGATCGACGTTGCTCAATGCAATTTAATTTTCGACGAGAACATTTACCATTTTATATAAGTTTGTCCCATTTTGAATGGTATAAGGAGAAATTACTGTAAAAATTGTCTGTGATATTACAAATAAAACAATGTAGCACAGTATCCAAATAACGCTCAGAACTACAGAATACAGCTTATAGCGGAATTTAACTTTTAAACTTATTTTATTGATCTTAATTAACAATTTGAAAGAGTACTTTTATTTTTTTTATTTGAAAAAGCACAATTATATTTAATTACTTTAGGCTTAAACAATTATTTTAGAGTTAATTATTTCTTTAGGCGGGCAGTCATTAACTACAGTCTTACTTACTTTATTTATTTAAAAAAAATCAATGTGTATCTAACTTTTGTGGATTTAGAATAAATAAACTTATTATTATATATCTTTTTTAAAAATAGTTCAAAATTCTAAAGTTTCTAAAATTAAAAAATATAAAATTATAAATTTTAAGTAATCTTTTGTTGTCCTTTTATATACAATGTAACGGTTATTTATTGTTTATTTTAGAATATTTGATATTTTTTATATTTTGTTTGTATTGTATAAGTCGTTATTGAGTTTAGTTATCGTTACGTTTGCCATCTAAAACAAATATGCTGACAGAAATTCTTAGATTTTTGTAATAATAAAAGTAAAAATAATATATTTTTCTAATCTTACTAATATTTCCAAGCCAAAGTATAATCCTTTAGACATTTCTGGAACCAATCCAATATATCTAACGACGCAGTCATAGCTCGTGTTTTGCTGGAAATATTTACCATCAACGCTCACAGGATCATTTTCTTGCAAATTTAGAACAAATTTAATCAATTCATTATCCTGTAACAACACAACAGTAAGATTGTAGCAATTACGGCACTGATTATTTTCTCTTTCTTACCTTGAGAAAGTTGACCCGTTCTGACATCGTTATTGAAATAATGTAAGGCCAGACCCGCTCTTCCACTTGCATTACATAGTGACTGTGGCATTCATGCACTTGATTGAATATTGAGTTCTGCTCATTTGTGTCATTCTGGCAATATTCTTTGATTGTGAATCTGATCACTCTATCGGATTCCCCTTGAGGTGGCTTCAAATTGAGCAGCGTTCCAATTTCAATTAAACTTTTCTCTTTTCCTGCACTTGTTATTGGAATGCGTTTAATCACAATACCGTACTTGGTCATGACTACTTTTTTTACAGAATACTAACGAATCAAGGTTCTTAATTTAAACACAGCAAAATTTTTAATACTTTTTAAGTTTTCTGCATTTTTTTGTTTGCTTTCAAAACGCAAACTCGTTTATTGATAATGAACTTGACCTTCTTGAAATAAAATTTTATATTTTTATTTTACACCGCGAAATTTATAAATTTATGACAATGTCACTTTTGGTTGTTGTTTTGTTTGTAAGTGCCTTTTCTAACCAATCAGAATTATTTGTCACCGTTAACCAATCAGAGCGAAGGCACTGCAAAAGCTTTACTATTTAGCTTTTGATTTTAAACTGTTGTTTTTAGCTTTTTAGGTTTAAAATAAACCGTTAAACACACAGAATTTTGAAGTTGGAAGAACTGAATGACATTTAGTTAACTATTTTTTTAATTAAGTATCGGACATTTTGAGAATAAAGCCATTTTCAAGGGAAATTTGATGGCGTCAATAAAAAACTATTTCAGTGAGTTAAAGGCTGATTGAGTGAGTGTTTATTTAGTCTATAAGTGTTTTATTTAAGTAAATTTTGACATTTCCGTACAAAAAATACAATATTTTAAAATTTTAATATTTTTTGAAAACTAAAATTTGTTGCTCGAAAATACAATTTTCGTCAAATTGCCTTTTTAATCAGACTTTACTTCTACAAAGTGTTTTATTTAAGTAAACTAAGAAATATTTTAAATTTTTTTGAAAGAACTGTAAAATTTTTGGCTCAAAAATACAATTTTCGTGAAATTGCTTTTTTAATCAGTCTTTTCTTCTACAAAGTGTTTTTTTTAAGTAATTTAATTATTTCCGTAAAAAAAAATATAATATTTTTAAATTTTAATATATTTTTTTTTTTTAATTGCAAAACTGTCAAATTTTTCGTAAAATTGCTTTTTCAATCATTTTTTTTCTTCTACAAAATGTTTTATTTTAGTCAAATAAGAGATTTACATAACTAAAATCAAAATTCACAAAACATTAAAAAAAACTTAATTTTTTAGTTGTTTAAATTATAACAATACCATTTCTGGCTGGGTTTCGTGACTTTTGGTCAAAAAAAAAAGTTATTTTTATTAACTTTGAAAACATACTAACTTTACTTCTTAACAGCTCACAACTCCTTGCGTATTTTAGCTTACTACAAAAGATTTCTCCATTCGATTCTATCCGTTGCTTTTCTTCTCCACGTCGATTTCACTCGGAACTTCGTTAAATCGCCTTCCACTGAATCGAGCCAACGCATTCTCGGTCTGCCTTTACCTCTGTTACCAATAGGGCCAGAGAAGAAACATTTTCTTGCTGGAGCTTCGGCGTCCATTCTGTACACATAACCAAGCTACCTCAACATCTGATCTCTTTTACAATAGTTTCGTTTATATACAGACCATACAGCAACCTGAGGGTGAATGAAAACTCCCACCAGGCGCGTCCCCGGGTGGCGGATAGGGGGAGGCTATATTTTCAATAGATAGCTCGTATGGTGTAGCTTTTAGGGTGAAACCGTGCCAAAGACCAAAATACCACCCAACACCAGGCTTATGTGAGAACCACGGGCATTGGATGAAAGGCAGAGGGGTGAAGCTCTGTCGCTAGTGTGTTTCCTTGGGTCATATACCAAGGAAGTGGAAGGAGGTCAATATAGTATTAGTATATAGTAGTATAGTATAAGTCTCTCATCCTTCTTTCTAAAGAGACTTATTGACCTTGAAATCAGAAGTAAACTTGACAAGAAGAAGTTGTCAACGTCACAACACGCATATCAAAAGGGGAGATCTACGGAAACTACACTGCACGAGGTGGTGGGTCAGATCGAGAACTCTATGAATGAACAGGAATGTACACGTGTAGCATTAATGGACATGTGCTTTCAACAATGC
>JXPG01019793.1:1093-12118 GCA_001015175.1 Megaselia abdita
ATATTTTTTGATGTAGAAACATTCTTCGGAGCTATCGAGTCAAGAAAACCAAACATCAGATACTTTTCATGAACATTTTTGAAAAGTTCTAATAAACGTTCTAATAAATATATATTATGTGTTTCTTAGCATTTAAATAAATATTTTTCTTTCACCACATCATTTTCTTTTCACCACAAATCACTTCGGGCCGAAGTACCTCATTAACCTAACCATTAACAGTTAATTAAAGTTAGTAACGTTAACAATGAAAATCTGTGTTTTCGCCCACCCCTGTAAATTGTTTAAAAAATGTGATGGAAGATTTTTGTTAATAAGACTTTAAAAGTATTCTAGAAAATACTTCAGAAATTCAAAGATATGTAGATAAGTGTTTTTTATACGTATTATGATATAATCTCAAAAAACAAAAACAATGTAATAAAAACAATATTCGTCATAACGAACGGATCAAAGTTTGAACTAAGTGTTACTTTAAAAAATTTAGATAATGTAACGAATTCAATCACATTATAATTTTTAAAAATTAATAAATTAACTATACCCATACTCGATCAAAATGTATCCATTATACCACCCCTCTCTAGAACTTAATATCACAGTAAAAAATAATTTTTGAAATATTACTTATTTATAAAATTTTAAGTAAAGTTCACATTAATTTAATAGTAAATACTTTTCCATTTTTGGATATACTGAAAATACAGCAAATATTAACGTCAATCAAAAATGTGCTTTCTAAAATAGCAACATTGTTTGTCTTGCCGAATTTCCTTTTAAAATTGTAAACTTTCGAATTTTGTTAATTTTCCATTTCGCATTTGTAAATATTCAAATTAGATTTTTTTTGGCAATGGATTTTAGATGATAGATTTACATAAAGTTTTTGTTAATTTTGAATAAAAAACTTTTGAGGATGGCAAGTTAAATTTTACAATATTTGTTTTTACTGTGATCAATGCTTTCATAAGAAAAACTGAATTGCAAGAAGAACTTATACATTTTTTTAACTATTTTTACATATATTTAAACTTTGAAATCTAAAAGTAAAATTAAGTATTACTATTATTATTTTATGTAAATATTAGCTATAAATTATATTATGAAAAATGTTCTTTAATTACCTGAAGCTAAGCTCCNTAAATTTTAATTTTAAGTAAAGTTCACATTAATTTAATAGTAAATACTTTTCCATTTTTGGATATACTGAAAATACAGCAAATATTAACGTCAATCAAAAATGTGCTTTCTAAAATAGCAACATTGTTTGTCTTGCCGAATTTCCTTTTAAAATTGTAAACTTTCGAATTTTGTTAATTTTCCATTTCGCATTTGTAAATATTCAAATTAGATTTTTTTTGGCAATGGATTTTAGATGATAGATTTACATAAAGTTTTTGTTAATTTTGAATAAAAAACTTTTGAGGATGGCAAGTTAAATTTTACAATATTTGTTTTTACTGTGATCAATGCTTTCATAAGAAAAACTGAATTGCAAGAAGAACTTATACATTTTTTTAACTATTTTTACATATATTTAAACTTTGAAATCTAAAAGTAAAATTAAGTATTACTATTATTATTTTATGTAAATATTAGCTATAAATTATATTATGAAAAATGTTCTTTAATTACCTGAAGCTAAGCTCCTCTCGATGATGATGATACCTCTAATCAAAATAGCAGACATGTCATCATTGACTCTATTCAGAGGAAGAGGGAAAACTAAATCACTGCTGTACGAAAGAAGTGAAAATTGCTAAATTAAACAAAATTGTATTCACATAATAGTGAAAGTTAATGTTCATTAATAGTAACATTTATTACTTGATAAATAAATTACTACTTGATTCTCGTTACATTTCTCTCATCAGACTATTAAGAATTATTCTTTAACCCTAACTAAATTGTAGCAAGAACACAGAGACAACAAATATTTTCTTAATATGTGCTGTACACATTCAGAAATATGTAGAAATACAATACATTATAAATATGTAAGTCAAATATCAAATATGTACGACACTCATTCCAATATATATAGCATACACATTTTGTTGATAACTTCTCAACACACATTTATATACAATTCAAATATGTAGATTTTTATCAATAAAGTTCTTCTTAGTTTTAGATTATTTCGCTCGTTATTTTCGGGAGTTTTGGATTTTTAATAGAAGTGATTAACTTATTGATATATGATATTGATATATATATATGACTGCTATGATGCAGCATAAGTACAATCGGAGAACGCGGATAATAGATATATCCCAGTCTTTCAAATGTCTCTCAATACTGTCAATATGGAGTACTTTTTTTTAGCTATGTCTGCATTGTCGTATATTGTCATTTTTTTTAGGGTTGCTACTTATTTACGATTTTTCGTGTATTGCAGTTTGACGGAGCGTACAGTGAGTAAGAAATCACAGCATTGCTATTCCAACTTTTGATCAATTTTCTTGTTATTTCTTGCCCTGTCCTCCCCTACTCAATTTTGTTGCTCGAAAATATGTTCAATACAATATTCATATTGGCAAGGTCTTATGTTGGTTGTAAATCACAACTTGTAACTCAACTCAACTTATTAGTCTCAAAATAACTAAAATGTTACTATTTATAATGAAGACTCTCATATAACATTTTTTAAGATCTCATAATGGTGTCTCCATGATATCATTTGCGTATCAACTGAGACTTTCATCCCCTTTTTTTTAAAGATATTCAAAAACTCAAGTTTGTTGCTTCTGAGAAAGTCCCGTTAGACTTTTATCTGTGATACAAATGATATCATGCAGGTGACACCAAGATGGGGACCTACTTTGCACAAACACTGAGACAATGATATCCTCAGTATGTCAACTCTAAAAATGTTTCCTGTGTTGGTTTTTGACTAAAAACAAAACTAAACTAAATCACACAACGAGCCAAAGAAGACTCAGATGTAGCAGTGATATTAAGGAATGTTTGCTTCCCATGTGTTTACCAGCTGCTTTTCTATATCAGTGCTGTTAGTTTCCCTCTTCCTCTGAATAGCGTCAGTGATGAGCTATATTAACGAGTGTATTAGAGCTACCCTTTTATTTCATCAACATCGAGACGACGATGGTGGCGTCAGGTAGCTCTGCTCAATGAAATGATAAATTTTAAATTCTTAGTTCTTGTAAATAAATAATGACGAAAATGTAAACATAAAAGTTGTGTATAAACATTTACTGCTTGTATTGAGTTTTGAACTAATATAGATTAGTGTTTCAATTTAGGTGTTATAAAACCCAAATATTTGTCACTGATGTCATGAAATTAATTTATATTCAAAAATTCTAACACTCGATTTAATTTTTTTTCATCATATAATTTTAAAACAAAGTAAACATTTGGTATTAAATATTTGCTTGTAATATTTTAAGAGGAAATTACTTACACTTCAAGAGTTCGAAATCGACCAATGTCTTAGTATGTCACCAACGTTAATCGTCACCAAAATAAATAAAGAAAGTACTCAAAATAAACTATTACCCATTACCATTTTCATAAAGTCGAATTTTACGAATAGGGGTAATTTCATGTCCGTCATAGCATTATGTTCTTGGGAAACTGTAGTGAAAATGATAATCACAGTTTCTCTATATGTATCTAGATTACTTATAATGAGCGAATATTTCAATGAAATCCTCTCAACTCCAAAAACCAAACTAAACTCGTATTTAAAAATCCAAAATCAAGTTAACTAATCAAATACAATTTCCTCTTTCCAGCTTCAATACCAAAGTGTGGAGGATGCCATGAAATGATATTAGATCGCTTTATCCACAAAGTCCTTGAGAGAACGTGGCATGCCAAGTGCCTGCAATGTAGTGAATGTCATGCCCAATTAAATGATAAATGCTTTTCCAGGAATGGACAATTATTTTGTAAAGAAGATTTTTTTAAGTAAGTTTCAAATTTGGGACGTTTTGGTCCAACTGTTTCTTTGAAAACAAAATCCTTATGTTGAGATAATAATTGCTACGTTTTTTTTCCATAAAATAATTGGGTCTAACAGGAGATATGGTACTAGATGTTCAGCATGTGATTTAGGAATACCTCCTACGCAAATAGTTAGAAGAGCACAAGACAACGTATACCACCTTCAATGTTTTCTCTGTTCAATGTGTTCCCGTGAACTCAAAACTGGCGATGAATTCTATTTAATGGAAGATAGAAAACTAGTTTGTAAACGAGACTACGAAGAAGCTAAAGCTAAAGGTTTGTGTTTTTCTTAATTTTTTCTTGAGAACAAAATATTATTAATAATATATAATTTCAGGCTTATATTTGGATGGTTCGCTTGATGGAGATCAGCCAAACAAAAGACCACGAACAACAATTACCGCTAAGCAACTAGAAACACTGAAAACAGCTTATAACAATAGTCCTAAACCGGCAAGACATGTAAGAGAACAGTTGTCTTCTGACACCGGATTAGATATGAGAGTAGTACAAGTTTGGTTTCAAAATAGGTAAGTGTTACAATGTTCTACAGTCAGGAAAGGTTTTGTTTTAAGGATGGTGTTGTGTAAACATTTTTTTTATCAAGCTTGAAGTTTCAATTAGTTTAAGCACATTTTTCTTCTTCTTTTTTTACTTGAGCTGGTGACAAAGTTATTTAACAGTTCACTACGTATGGCTTTAATTATTGGAGATTTATTAAAGGATTGGCATGAAGATGATGGATCATTTCCCTATCCCAGTTTTTTCTGTGTATCGGGTAGTGTGAAACTTAGAATGGGAGTAGGCCTAGGAGACCTATAAACGGGGACACGTCTCATAATTTTTAATAAATGCGGCTACTGAAGGAAGAGACGGCCCCACCAAGTCTGGATTAATGCCTCTCCAATTGGTGTCGGACTCTCAAAGACTGTGGTGGTAGCTCGACAGAGTAAGAGGGTTAAACATAAAGGCATTTTTCTGTCTCAACAATTGTGACTGTACTGGATAACGTTAACGATTGGTTGATGTTGTAAGGGAGAACCCCAGGATCACAATTGAAGACCTTTAGACTTTGAAAGTAATTACGGATAGACACTAGACTAGGGAGTCACTGGTGGATTACGATTCAAATTAAATTTTGTTTCTACGTTCATAGTGTTTTGGAGATTAAAACATAATATAATAAACTCTATATACTTACTTTAATGTTGATGGTCGTTCGATCCCAACTGGGGAGTCCAGACCTATCGAGTGGAGGTTGAGGCCTTTTCCAGTTATTGATAGCCTTGGATGAAAGATCTTCTTCTATACTACATCCAGTCAGCGAATCCTTTGCCTGCTTCGTCGTTCTTGTCCCATCCGGTTTCGCTTGCACGATCTTTTTTGGAGGAGCCTCGTCATGCATGCGCAAATATAACCCAGGCATCGAACTTGCTGCTTTTTAAATCGGTCAACAATAGTAGCGTCATCATTAAGCTGTTAAAGCTCGTATTGTGAACAGGTACATTGAGAGTCTTGTAGATCTTCAGCTTGGTGTTGCGCCGAACAAATTTGGACCTTAGTACTCGGTGTTGCCCGTACAATCCAAATCCGGATGTTGTTGCATTGCTTGTTGTCTCTACTGGATTTCAAGTACTTTGTCTTGTCTACGTTTACGAAGAGCCCCATTCTCCCTTCTGCCCTACTAATGTCACGTAAGCTGTGGTTCAGAATCGACATCAATATCCTCGGCGTAGCCAAGAAGTTGAAACGATTTCACGGGGATGTTATTGTTAGACGCGCTAACATTGACCCTTCTGACAATGATTTCCAGACAGATATTAAACAAATCACAAGAAAGAGCATCTCCTTGCCGAAAACATCTTGATGTTGTGAAAAGTTCCTGATATACGACCTACACTTTTCGTGTCTGCTTTCGTGTCATCCGACTTAGTTGGATGAGTCTCTTCGGGATGCCCAATTGGTTCATTGCAGTGTATAACTCATCTCGTATGGTGCAGTCGTAGACTTGTTTCAATTCTGGAACTTTCTCGTCTTTTCGAGTTTCTGACGTAAGGTGAAGATTTGGTCGGTGGTGGACTTTCCTGGTCTAAAATCGCACTTGAAATATCCTATGATGTAGTTGAGATACGGTTTTAGGTGCACACATAGAATAAAAGACATGATTTTGTACGCGGCGTTGAGTACACTAATACATCGGTAATTTTTGCACTCCTTTTTGTCACCCTTTTTGTATATAGATTTGCTGAGTTGACCATACTTTTCGGAAAAGCTGATGCAGACGCTCTACAAAACTCTCCCAGCGCCTGAATTTCAAGGGATCCATGGTTCTTGTTACGCTTCAACGTTGCTATAGCCGCTCTGATCTCGTCGAGTGAAACTCTCTTGTGTTTCCGTTGAAAGTGAATCGTCGCGAAATACTCTCGCCATCTATCGAGAATGTCTTCGTCGTTCACCAAAAGATTACCGGACTTGTCGTGTGGTCTTTTAGTCGCTTGACGTGCTGGTAGAACTTCCTCGTGTCGCTTCTCCCATGCTTGACGTTTCTTTCCTGTGTCGTTCCTTTTTTTTATGTGCTGTACATAATTATAATGTATCGTATTTCAACCTATTTTTCAATGTGTATAGCACATTTGGTTATTTATCCCTATCAAAAATTGTTTACAAAACAAACACTTTAAATGATAGAAATTTTCAAAATTATGAAATTCAACAAATTTTCAGACAAGTTTTAATTTATTGTCGTAATTACATTTATTTCAAACATTTTTAAATCTAAAAAATATTCAATCAAATTAAAAAGTGTTAAATTCTAAAACTTAAACATTTCTAGAACAATTAAATTTGAATAGAAACGTAAACAAAAATATAATTTAAACAAAACTAAATAAGTTTTATTTTTGGTCATATTTTTTTAATAAAATAATTATTTATCCTTAACTGATTTTCAAAAAAAAATATTTAAAAAATAACAATATAAAATTTTAAAAAATAATAAAATCGAAATTTTAAATATTTTATTTTTTGTTTTAATTAAGCGTGTAGTATACAAATATAAAATTCTAATCAAATCAAAATTTAATATAGATTTAAAAAAAATAAAAACAATTTGAATAAAATTATTATTTATAATTAAAATTAAATATAAAAATAAATTTAAAAACTTAAATTAAAATCTTTGTTTCCAAATGTAATAATTTAAAATTTGTTAATTTTAAACTGTAAAATTTTGAAAGGAAATATTTTGTTTTATTAATTCCAAGTTTTCTTTTTGCGTTCTTTTTTTTATATAGTATAACTTAACAATTTTAAGTAACAGTTTCTTGTTTTGTATTTTCGAATTCATCGGTTATGCTATTTTTCAAGTATAGTTTTTTTTGTAAAACGAAGCGTTATAACACATTAACGGCTATGATTATCGTTTTTTTTAAAGACTTAATACCCTAGTTAACTAAATATGAAACACCTTTCCCTGACTGTAGAACAAATGATATTAAAATAATAAATAAAACAACATTAAACCCTCCTAGGAGAGCTAAAAATTTCAAATTCCACATTCCATTTCAGGAGAGCTAAAGAAAAACGACTGAAAAAAGATGCTGGAAGAACAAGATGGAGTAATTACTTCCGGTCAATGAAAGGTGGAGGATCACCGCGCCACGATAAGTTCTTGGATAAGGACGAATTAAAAATTGATTACGATAGTTTCAGTCATAATGGTGAGTTAATATTCTAAGAAAAATAAAATACAAACCAATAACCAAAAATCCTTCCAGATCTAAGTAACGATAGCTACAGTACAGTCAATTTAGGTTTAGATGAAGGTGGGTCCCCGCGAAGTTCTTATGTGCATGGTGCAGGAAGCCCACCACCTTATCCAACTAGTCATTCACCAAGTTCTATGGGACCAGGACACACGTTCGGTTCATATCCTGATAATATCGTGTATACAAGTAGGTTTTTTTCATACTTTCCATAAAATGATAAAGACACTCATGAGTGCCTTTTCCAGGTCATCCTGTCAATTCACTACTACAAGGGTCTAGTAATCACGGAATACCGGGAAGCGGGGTTTCAGATTTAAGCAATGACTCTAGTCCTGCACATGGTTACCCAGACTTTCCTCCCAGTCCCGACTCCTGGATAGGAGAGTCTACCAACTCTAACAATAACAACAATAATAGCAGTAACAACAATAACAACAACACAAATAATAACAATTCAACACCGGCTGTGCATTACTGATACACAAACAAACAAATATTTAAATTCGAGAATATTTATAACAAAGTTAAATTGAAAATTTCTTCGGAGATTTGGCAATTCATCAGACTTTCGTTTCACATTTGGTTTCCATTCCAAAGACTTAATTTTATTTAATTTGCAGCCATTAAATCTAGTCTTTTCATTTTAAATTATTTTTGTTAATTAGTTTTAAAAACTGAAATTGTGTTAAGTTCCTGTTAATCATATAATGTGTGGATGCTACATATTTTAATGCCATGTGCACTACTGTAGTTAACTAATAACAAATAAATAATTAATTCGTAATTATGTAACATATTGTAATTTTTAGTTGTAAATAATTATGTGTACATACATTTTAAATATATTTACAAAATATGATAAATGTTTTTTATTTAAAGCTGTGGATTTAGAATGACTTCTCAAAAAAAATGAAGCGATGCAATTAAAAATCTCAAAACGTTAAAATAACTTAAATTTTTATTTGTTTGATGGATAAAAATACTTTTTTAACTTTGTTTGAAGACTTTTGGTCTTGGATCTTTGAGTTGGTTGGTGCTAGCACTCTCGCTTTCCAGTCTGACGGTTCTGAGTTCGATCCTCAGTGCACACGTCAGCATTTTTCATAAGAAATGTTCTTTATGTGAGCCGGATATACTACCTGACGCCACCCTCGTCGTTTCTATGTTGATGAAATAAAAGGGTACATCTAATACACTCGTTAATATAGCAGAGAGCACATCACTGACTCTATTCAGAGAAAGAGGGAAAACTTACAATACTAATGTATAAGAGCAGCTGGTAAACACATTGGAAGCAAACATTCCTTAATATCACACCTTGAGTCACCTTTGGCTCGTTGTGTGATTTGGTTTAGTAGTAGTTTATTATATACATATAAGACAAGTGTTAGGTATGTTTAATGGAACCTGTATGTATTTAGAAGAAGCTGGAGACTCAAACTAAGTGCTCCTAATACTGAGGTTTGCTGTTTTAATTTTAAAAGCGTTGACTCAAATCGAAAGCTAAGGTTGCAATAGTGTTATTCTAAACAAAAGTTTTACTCCAAAATATTACTTATGATATTAGATGGTGTAGTAACATTTACATTAACTTTGGTACAGCTGAGGCGAGAGGATCAGTTAATGTCTATAATTCTTCGAAAGTAGAACTGTGGCACAGGCGGTTTCAACGAATTACTTCGAAGCGATTGGATTAGAAGATGTCAAGGCTTAATTTATTCCATTTTGTGACTTTTGTGAAGAGGGAAAACAAGCACGTGACCCTTTTAATGGAACAAAACAGAAGACTACCCCTTGAGCGAATACAATTCTGATGTGTGTGGACCCGTAAATCACGTTGGTTGATATGGTTCGAGGTATTTCGTCTCTTTCATTGATAACCTTACCCATTTTGTTGTCATCTACACCATAAAGAAAAAGTCTGAAGGAGTATAAGCTATATGGCTACTGAAAAGATCAATTCTTCTATCTCGAAACTAAGAAGCGATTAAGGCGGCTAACTAATTTCAAATGGGCTGAAGAAAAGGTATAAAATGAAAGGCATTCAAATGGAGTTAAACATCGCTTATTCACCGCAACTAAAACTGGCAGAGCCCTATTGAGAATGTGAGAACAATGTTGTTAAACTCGAGTATACCTAAAGACATGTGGGTAGAAGCAAAGTTGATGAGTACTACTAATCTAATCTAATAGATATCGTCTTTGGGATATAGAAATACTATACGTCTTCATTGTTTTTGATAAAAATTGTTTTCCATGTAAATGTCCAGAAAGTGTTTCCGAAAATGCAGAAATTCTTCTATAAAGAGGGAGATTATGAGAAAAGTTTGCTCGAATAAATTATAGAATTTAATCAATTGGATCCTGAGGTTAAGCATTTTGGGCTGGATGTCAGAACCGTTTTCCTGCATGGCAACTTAGAAGAGGCCTTGTACATGGAAGTTCCTGAAAGAGTGACTTGTGATTATGGACGTATTTGTAAACTTAACAAGTCTCTGTGGTTTAAAGCAGTCGCCCCGCTGCTGGAATGAAAAGTTCAGTAGTTATCTTGTTGAACTGGGTTTCGGCAGGTCAAATCATGATTATTGTCTCTGCATCAAAAGCGAAGATGGAGATATGATGTTTCTAATCCTGTATGTTGATGATGTGCTGATTGTAAGGAAGAACATCTGGTCAATAAACCATCTCAGGAAAAGGTTGTCAGAAAGTATTAAAATGTCGGATTGTGGATAACATAGACACTTTCTTGGTTTGATGTTTGCGATTAACCAAGTTGGAGGAGTTTAATTCCGTTAAAAGGGCAATGGAAAAAGGTCTGCAACTAAAANTAAGGAAGAACATCTGGTCAATAAACCATCTCAGGAAAAGGTTGTCAGAAAGTATTAAAATGTCGGATTGTGGATAACATAGACACTTTCTTGGTTTGATGTTTGCGATTAACCAAGTTGGAGGAGTTTAATTCCGTTAAAAGGGCAATGGAAAAAGGTCTGCAACTAAAAGTCAAGAAGGACGAAGAACCACTTGGAAACCCGTATAGAGAACTCCTGGGTAGTTTCATGTATGTTTTTGTGTGGGATACTTGGGTCGGCTCCAGCAAAACCCGTCACAGGAAAATTGACAAGCATTAAAGAGAGTTATAAGATTCATCAAAGTAACTGAGGAAACAAAGCTAGTTTTCCGGCTGGACATCTGACAGTCAAGAACCATTTGTAAGTCAAGAACCAGTGAAGATTTATGAAAATAATCGCGATGTTTTTTATGGCTAAGAATTTAGAATGCAAGCGGT
>JXPG01019795.1:0-14001 GCA_001015175.1 Megaselia abdita
TTAAATTTTCCTATCTTGTCTTTGACTCAAATAAATAACAAAAAGAATGTTAAAAAAGCTAAATGTATGAAAAAAGAAACAAAAAAATAGCTAATTTAAATGTTTGATGAGTTTTATCATGTTCTGTACAATTTGTAAACAATAATTCTAAATAACATTTTCATTATAAGCCATCTAGTCCAGCCATGATCTGACGGCTGAGTGGGAAAGCCACCGCCGGTCAAAATTTCAGTCGGCTGACGGTGCCCCAGTGGTTTCATCAATTTTGATGTTCCCCATCTGACCACCAGGTTCGCCACTTCGCGGTTAAAAATACACGTTGAAAGTGTTTCACTGAAAAATAATGCGAAATTCGCTGATGATCCAGGAATATTACTCTCATTTCAAGATACATTCTAAATAAAACTCCAGTGATAGTAAAAGTGGCCCTAAAGGGCGCCCAGTGCATACGTTTTTAACAAAGAAATTCCACGAAGAATTTTTCTATTTCATCATAACCTGAAAGTTTTTTTTATTAGAGAAAAAGAAAAAAAAAAAGAAACGTAGAAAATGTCTTCCGTGTACAGTATGAAAACTGGAATCTCGTCATTCCTGAAGTCTTACAGTCCCGCGGAACGAGACAAAGCCAGGAATGCGTGTATTAACAAAGTTCGATTCGAAATGCCCAAAAAATTTGGTCTGTTGAAGACACTGGACGCAGTTATGCAAAACCAAAACTACGCACTTTATAATGAGTTCGTGGCGTATTTGCGTGAAGACAGTCTGCCCGACTCGGATTTCAAGACCTTGATGTTGGAGGCCAAGAAGGTTGTTAATCTTTTGAATCCGAAATACGTGGTTCTTGTGGAAAGTCTGTTATCTCTGGAGTGGTTGAATCGCGATGGCGAATGTTGCAAATTATTTATGGAATTTATGTTGGAATTGATTGTTGCGCACACGAAATACGTGAGTTTTGGGATAAAACAGTTGATTGAAAAATGGATTCCCAGTGATAAAGATGTGTCGAGTTGGCCAAATTGCATACCAACCCCGGAAATGCATGCCAAACTCATGCACGTACACGCACTTTTGGACAACCTGTTGAACATAAATCCTTTGATCTTCGACGTCGTCTTGGACACAGTCAAACAGCTTTTCCCATATTACAAAAAAGCCCCACACGTTGTCGGCGGATATTTGCATAACGTGCTTTGGTTGCTCGAGTACCAACCGAAGTTAAATACCTTTGTCATTGAATTGGTCTTTCACAAGTGAGTTTTATTTCATTATCATTTTTTTTTCTTTGTGGTGATCTTGTCTTAGAAACAATATTTAAGAATGAAATGTGGAGCATTTTGGGTTTTATAAGTTTGTTATTATATAACATGGGAATGGGAAAAAATCTCCAGTGGTTGAGATAACATTTTTGGAAAAATCACAATATTATGTGAGGATGACTTTTATATCACAATGAGTAATATCCTCTTAACATAATTATGCAATATGTTGAGATAATCAGGGGTTGGCAACTGAAATATAACACAGTTTCCGAAAAAAAATAGTTTTGAATTAAGAAACTAGGCAGAGTTCCAAAATATCATATCTTTAAATGTAGAGCACAGTTGTAGATCACAGGTTCAATTCCCAATGATTGCACAAGAAATATTCAAGACTACAGATGGTATATAAAAACAGATAATCCAAATTCTCTCAGAGACAAATATCAAACAAACCTGAAAATTTTCAAAAAGTTTGTTTGAGAAAAAAAACCAGAAAAAAAATATTGTTCAAAAAACCCGAACCCAAAGACTTGTTTCTCGTTCCATTGTTGTTTGTTTACTGAAGAGAATTTATCTCTCGGAAAATATGTGTTTGAATTTTATTTCTTGGATAAATCGAATTTTAACTGACAATTTCTTACCCCCAAAAATTTCTCTGTCCAATCTGTTTTAATATACCATCTGTATTCAAGACAAGCCTTGAACAGAAACACCAAACGTCTCGGGATTAGTGTTCTGATCACAATCACAAAATCCGCACGCAGGATATGTGAATTAGAAACAAAACCTATTCTTGATTCCGTTTGTAATTAAAGGAATATAACTTTCCTTAAGTGCTTTCTGCTTATATTCGGCAGGGCAAAGCGCCCGTTGCCTTATCAAGAGCCGCCCATACATGTTTGTTTACCCCCTCGTTAACCGAGACCACGAGGGAACCTTGAGTGCAGTCGTGAGGATATGAATATCTTCTTCCTATGAAATTTGGAGGTCATCAGGGAGGCTCTGGAATTGTGAAACTACATTAAGTCCAACAATTCTTTACATTATTTTGCCAGAATTGACTCAAAGTCACAGTACAAGTCTTATATTGTTTTATAATGATTCTGATTCGATTTTGTTCAAAGAAACAAAAAAAAAAGTCAAACCTCGAAGCTTTAGTTGCTGAAACCAAAAGGTAGCTATTTTTTTGGTAGATTTCTTAAGGCAGTTTTAATTTAAACTGCCTTTTGAGATCAAATAAAATATACAAAACACCAGACTACTTCTTTTTCATCTCATTAATTACATTTTCTATTAATTATTTATTGATTAATATTAATTTGTTTCAATAAAAAGCTGGATACAAACAAAAAGCTAAAACTGTTCCGAAGTAATCTATTTAGGACTCCTATACGATACATAATCTTTGCTTTGTTAGTCGGTTGTCATTTTGTTAGGATTTTTATTGGATTTTGTTATGAGTTGGGTATTTTGTTAGGATTTTGTAAAGATTTTGGTCGAAACAGTACATGTTTGCTCGTGTACTCGAATCCTCGAATCAGTTCTTACCCAAAGCTGCCTACATACGTAGTTGTCTCCTTAAGCCTTCTTAGTCCTTTCTTCAATATTCATTCTCAAGAAAAGCTTTGAGGTATATCCCTAAAAATTTAGTAATGGAGTGTTGAACATGCAAAGACTTTCTAGGGCTCAAAAAGGCTCTTTTTGTTTACAAAATATAAAGAAGGTTTTTTTTATAATCAGTGGGATAAAATACTTTGAATTTTCATAAACCCAGGACAAATTCAAATGTGAAAATCAAATACCAAATCTGAATGAATCTTTAAGAAGTCTCTTGTTCGCATTCATTAAACATTTACTAAAATAGCTGGAATATCAAAAAGAACTCTTGTATGCAAAATGTGGCTTAATAAATATTTGTTTAAGTTTTTGATAATTTTATGTTTAGTAGTCAAGGCNCAAAATATAAAGAAGGTTTTTTTTATAATCAGTGGGATAAAATACTTTGAATTTTCATAAACCCAGGACAAATTCAAATGTGAAAATCAAATACCAAATCTGAATGAATCTTTAAGAAGTCTCTTGTTCGCATTCATTAAACATTTACTAAAATAGCTGGAATATCAAAAAGAACTCTTGTATGCAAAATGTGGCTTAATAAATATTTGTTTAAGTTTTTGATAATTTTATGTTTAGTAGTCAAGGCGGATTCAGAATACCAACATAAAATTACTCTATAAAGCGTAATATTTTCCCACCAAGAGTTAAAACACGTTTAATATATATTTAGTTGTTGTTTGTTTAAAAACTTCTTAAACAGGCAATTAGTTAATATGATTCTGATAAGATAAGACAAATTGAAGATTTTACTTTTTAAATTTAGTGAATTAGCGCACAAAACATTGTAAGCTAAGTAACAACAACATTTAATTTTTTAAATATTTATATTTTTAATTTAGACTTTGAAAATGTTTATATATGAATGGTTTTAATAGAACTTCTTTGAAAAAGGTATGTTAAAAAATTAAAAAGCAGAATACTAGATTTTGTGTTTCAAATAATAATTTAAATTTTAAAATAGTTTTAGATTTGAGGTATTATTGTATGTTTAATTAGAAAGAAAAGTTATAAATTAAAGAGAAATTTAAGATTAAAAATACTATACTTGATGAAATTTACATATTTTGAAAACATTAAGAATTATTGAAAAAAATACTTTACAAAATCTTGAATTAGAAAACAGACAAAAGTTCAATAAGATTTAAAATGATGTAAATTCTATTGAATTAAAATATTTTATTTCTTTAACAAAAATTTTATATAATTTGTATAAATAAAATTAATTCTTGTCAAATTTTCAAAACAATTCAAATTAAACGTTTAAGATTAAATGTTTTTGAAATAAATATATAAGCCATAATAAAAACAATAATTTATAATAAAAATGTTAAAAATGTAAAACATGTTTTTTTTTTAACGTTTAACAAAAACATTGATTTTAAAGTTTCAAAAATTTAATACATAAAAAAAATGAAACAAGAGTTAGTAAGATTGTTAAACAAAATCGTTAAAATTATATTTTTATTAACTTTGAAAGCTTTATATTTAAAAAAGATTTTAGTTTTGGAAATTGTATATAAATAATAACAAAAAACTTGTTTTGAAAATCATAATACTAATTACAATTTTTCATGTTAAATAATACTATTTAAAAGAGAACATTTTAGATTTTTTTAAAACAAAGTATAAACTATAAAAAATCACATAAAAATTCAGTTCAATTATAAAAACTCTAATTTTAAAAGTGCTCATGTTGGGTATTTTTTGGATCAGTAAGGTTAAAGATCATGTTTACTTTTGTATGACTGCAATATGCATCGAAAGTTGTCTATAAAGTAAAACAGTACTTTTTTAAAATTAGTTTTAATGGATTTTTTAGGGCTCTAAAAGGCTTATTTTTAACTTGATGAGATTTGTATGAACTCTGTATAAAACTAGTTCACCATGATCACAACCTAGATGTATCAATGAATGATTGCCCGCCTCCTTTATCCTAACCTAGTGTATAAAACTGACTCAGTCTTATCTGGATTTAACCCCAGACCATTTCCTATTGAACATTCCTCCTGTAGATTCAATGTTTACAATAATTAGTTAAGCAAAGAGCCCTGATAATAGAGTTTATTTCCGCGTATGCTACCATCTGAACTCTGAGTACTTCAATCTTCAGTAGAATTTTGTTGACTACAAGAAACTATAGTAAAGAAGACAGCACTCCCCATTCTGAAGATACTCACAAATCTATCCAGAGAACTCCCGCCAATATTATAATTGATATTGGAACCCATCTTTCCATCTAATTACAAAATGGATTTAAAATACCAGTTCTCACTAACAACATCGATTAATGGTCTCAATCGTCTTTTGTATCTCGTGCTCTTTTTGTCAAAACTTCTTCACATTTTCCTAAACCCAGGGAATTTCGATCAACATTAAGCCATATAACTGAAATAAATCTCCCTAAATGTTAAATTTTTTAAAAAATATTTCTAACACAAACACTTTTTGCTAAATTTTGTTGTCAAGGAAATCTCATGACATTTAGTTTAAAAGAAATGTTTGTAAATAAATAACAACATTTTCAAATAATTCGATAACACTTTAACAATTTGAAGTTTTTCTTTGGAACTGATTTTTGCAAAAAGTTATTAACATTTGAAGCAAACTTTAAAAAATTGAAAATTCTTAGATTATTTATTATATTTATATATCAGATTTTGAGCTTAGAAAAAAAAACTTTGAAAATTTGTATATTGAGAGGGTTTTAGAACTTTTTTAAAAAAGGTATTCTAAAAAAATAAAAAGCAGATGATAATAATTAAAATAGAGAGATTTTAATTAAATAATATTTAGGCTTAAAAGCAAAATTTTCATTACAAAAAATTTACATATTTTAAAAATATTAAGAATAATAAAAAAATTAAAATAAAATACTTTAAAATGTTGAATTAGAAAAAACAAATGTATTAAGGTTTCAAATTGTGCGATTTCCATTGAATTCTCTACCAAAACATTGAAAGTGTAATCAAAATGTATTCATGTAAAAACTTCTAATAACAAATTAAAAAAAACTGATTTTGAGTTTATGAAATTTAAATAATTCTTTAAGAAATTTGATTTTATTTATTAAATTAATTAAAATAAAAATATTCTAAAAATTATAAAAATTTATTAATTAATGATTAATGAACGATGAAAAATATATGAACAATAAAAACTAATAATTATTTCAAAAAGATATAATAATATAATTATGCGGTGTTTAAAACATATTTTTAACATAAAGATTAATATTTAAAGTGGTTCAGATTTATTGTTTAACACAAAAATTCATTTTTTAAATATTGTTGGAATTGCAATCTCTAAATTCAAATTCTTCTTTGACAACGTGTCTTAATTTCAAATATCTCACAATAAGCGCTTATTTTGGATTTTTTTGTTGTAAAATGCATCAACAAATACAAATAAAATAAAAAAAAGTACAATACTTTACTCAATAATATTTCTTTACGTAAGGCTTTTCTTATCTGTTCTGTTTTTTTAAATGTTAGTAGGAATGTGGGAACAAGAACAAAATACAATTCAATTTTATTAATTTTATGTCCGTTAAAAAAAAAAAATATATAAAATGGAAATTTCACAGCTCATTGCGCTTTAATTCAATGTAAAACTTTATAACTAATGAAACAAATACATGAATCTGACACATAAAAAAGAAGAGGGGTTTGATCCTACTTCTTAATTTGTATTCGGAATGTTGATATCTTACGTATTCGCTTGGATTTTAGAATATTAATCTCTAATTTTATATAAGATTCCCTTACATTTGTAAGCTTATTTGTCAAACGAATTCAAATTGTCCAACATCTCCCGGTAATATCTTTTAAAATATATTTTATTCCCTTCAAAAGATCTGTCCATTAACTTGAAAAACTACATTCAATAATGCAACAATCTAATATTGATATACAAAAGCACTTTGACAAACATTTGCTTTATGGAATAAGTTCTCAGAAACTATAAACTATAAAATTATTTTTTAATCAAAAATGTTCTTACTTAAATCATCTCATTAATGATAGTAATCCTAACCAAATTTAAAGTTATTGGAAAATCTTTTACACAATTTTGTATAGATGTTTAATACAATTCTAATGGATTTAAGATTGTTTTCATAATTTTGAAAGGATTTTAATGATTACTTGAGACGAAATTTATGCTTCCAAAATCCACCTTATTCGTTTGTTTTCTTTCCTTAAATATTATTTTTACGTACAATAGAATGGATCACAAGATTTTAAAAAAGAAGTAAAAACCTAACGAACAATCATTTCAGATTATTACTTTTGGACGTGAACGCCCCTCGAAATGAGATCCAAGACCAGGAGGACGAAGAAACAACCGATGATGAAGAGCTTGACGAAGAAATGTTTGAGTTTGAGATGGAGGGAGAGATTCCGGAAGAGCCAGAACCAGAAGAGGTTGCAATGAAACACCCAATAGCTGAGACTCTTGATATTTGCATGGATAAGATGTTCAGCTTCTTGGACAGGTACAAGGCTCTAGCTCAAGAGGGGCCAGAGAAGTTGTCGTGCATGTACAACTTCTACAAGACGTTAATGGACGCTTTCGAAAATGTGATATTACCCAGTCATAACACTCATCATGTACAGTTTTTAGTATTTTACTTCTGCAGTTTTAAGGTGAGCTTTTTTCTCTCTTTATTATTATTTTGTCTTCTTTGTTCACTAATTTTTTTGTTAAAAGTGAAAGTAATTTTTCGTTACTTTGTTTTGAACCGGTTTCATAGCATTAGATTGAAGGGCAACGTTTATGCGACAGGAATTACGTTTACTTTCAGTTTTTTGGTCTGTTTTTATTGAAAGATTTGAATGAATATGGAACGAATATCCTGTTTTGACACAATGTAGTTTTTTCTTTCGTAATTTATTGTACTGTCTTAAGTTTTTTTTCGCATTCAAGAAATTTATTTTGAGGTAAACAAGAGCTCTAAGGTCTTTTTAAAAAGAAATTACACTAACAGAGTGGTTTGTTTATTCCATGAAATAAGTTTAATGTCTCTTCTTATTTTTCAAAAAATAATATTTTTTCTATAATTTTAAATGGTTTTGTAAAGATTTTTCATGATTTTCAAAATGTGAAAATAATGTCTTTCCGTTTTTAAATTACAAATTATTATTTTCTTGACCATATTGTGGTCACTAATCTATTCATCGCAGTTTGAAACCGCAGAAGTCTTCCGCTTGATAATTAGTGTTAATTATTAACAACACAATTTCATCGAGGTCATCTATATTTAAACTTTGTAATGTAATAATAAGCAAAATAGTAAATGACCTTCGTTGTAGGTCTGTAAAATCCCGATGTGAATGTGATTAGTGTAACTCATACACTTTTCCTCAACATCTAAAAATAAGTGTTCTATATTGCTTAAAATTGTTTACTTGATAAATATTTTTGTTTAGATTATGGCAGTTTACGTGTTGATTTAGACGCAACATTACTTTATAGTAAATTTAAGAAACCCTCTCAAATTCTTAATGAATGTTTTCGCTTTGTTACTTAAGAAAGGGATTTTTTGTTTCTTCCTTATTAACATGAGATAATCCGATGCAATACAACAACTTTTTCGCAATAAGTGCAATACAAGTACTATGAATGATAACGATACTTTGTGAATACAATTTATTATTTCTTATCATGTACTAGAATTCCACAGGAAAATAAGAAACTGACTAAATATGACGTAATGAAATTTCTGGAAATTTGTTGTCGACTAAAAAAGAAACAATGAGAAGATATTGTGTTTGCTTAGTTTTTTTTTGTTTGCTTAATAAACAGAGTTCATACAAGAGGGCTTTTTAGGGTTCAAAAAGGCTCTTTTTTAAAAAGGCTTTTTTTAATCAGAGGGAGACTTTTCATAAACCTAGGACCAATTTAGGGAATCTTGTTCTTGAATTTGTAGTACTCTGGAAAAAAAATAAATGAGTGACTAAATAAACATTTGCTTAATTTTTTTTTGATTTTTTGTTTCCTTAAATTATGTTTAGCTGATGCTTAGTAGTCAGATTCAGAACCAATATAAAATTGCTACATTCAGCGTAACATTTTCGCTTAAAGATTGAAGACACAATAAGGAAAAATTCCTACTTTTTATGTCTATAGAATTCTTTTGGATTCAGTGAGAATAAGCAAATACTTATTTCTTACATATTTCTTACATATTAGCAAAGATTTCTTCCAAACAATTCAAAGAAAACCAAACAAAAATTTAAGAAATAAAGAGAGCTTAACAAAATATTTATAGTTAAAAATACTTAAAATGTTTCTACGCAAAGGACAAATTGAATCTCGATCAAAATATTAAGCCATAAAGCTGAAGTAAATCTTCCTAAATAATTTAAATTTTTCACTTAAAGAGTTAAAAAACGTTTACTGTGAATTCAGTTGTTGTTGTTTTGTTTAAAGGATTCTTAAACATGCAATTAGTAAGTGCTCTGGGGAATTTTTTAAAGCTTTAACAATTTTAAGTTATTCATCTTTGAATTTCTGAAGTATTTTTTAGTAGTGAAGTGAAGTATTTTTTACAAAAAAGTTCCTCATATTTTTTAAACAATATTTTATAGTTGAAAAATAAAAAAAAAAAAACAATGGAGATTTATGTTTTTAATTTTATGTTAAATTTAGTTATCTTTCCATACTATAATTTAGAAAAAACATTTCAAAATTTAAAAAAATGTTCAAATATAAATATTATTTTTTTTCAAATATAATTTTTATTAATATTTATCTTAATCCAAATGTTTAAGAATATAAAATTCTAAAATTTAAAATAACTAAGGATTATTGGAAATAATATGAATTATTGTGTTTTGTTATTAATGAATATCAAATTTAAAAAATTAAACATAAAGTAATCTCTTGTAATATTCTTAAAATTGTTGTTTCTAAGTTAAACAAGGATAATACAATAATAAATTTTCAAAAATATGGAATTCAACAAGTTTTTAAATAAAAACTTTATTTCAATTATTATTTATCACAATCAAAATATTTAAAAAAATATATATAAATTTCAACATTTAATTTTTAATGTTTGTTGTCTTTAAAATAAAATACATATATTCGAAAAATTATGTTTAATTACAAAATTTAGAAAAACAAAATGATCCTTCATAATTAATGAATATTTGATGATTCTAAAGTTTCATGCTTAAAAAAATAACAAATAATATTGAAACAATGAATGCGTTTTTATCTTTATATATTATATCTTATTTATTAACAATTTATAATTCTTGAGCTTCAAAATTTAAATAAAAATACAAATATTATTTTAAATTCAAATATAAAAAAACATTAGTTTTCTAAAACGAAATTTTTAAATTTGTTTGAACATTTTATAAATTAACGTAGTTATTTAATTTTTACAATTCGAAATATATAAAAAAAAAAATTGTTTTTGAAAATATTGTATTATTATTTGAACTTTTAAAACTAAATAATACAATTGAAAGAGTAAATTATGGAGTTTTTTTTTAAACAAACTTTAAAAAAAAACATTAGAAAGAACAAAATTAAATGTTAAAACTTGTCTAATTTTGAAAGTTTCACTATGAGTTTTGTAGGGCTCATTTTGAGTATTATTTTTTTATTTTTTTGATGGAATTTTAGGGTTCTAAAAGGCTTATTTTTAACTTGATGTGATTTGTATCAACCCTGAATAAAGTAATTCGAAGCTTCGTAGATCAGTGTTCAAATCAACCGGAAGACTCAGGGAAAATCGTTGAATACATATATTATAAAACAATATATATATATATAATAGTAAAGAAAGAAATAAGAAATTCCATCCTAAAACTCAATTATTTCCTCATTTCACATGGAATTGTGTTTTAGAACGAGGATAGAATTTGCTATTGTACATCCTTTTTCTTAACATCAACTTCTTTAAACTACTTCTGATAATATTTTTGTCGATTTAATATAAAATGTCATGAAGACTTAATTGAAAGAAGAAATTGATGCAGCTTAACATTTCAACACATATTATATCAATACAGCTGTTTTAAAGTGTTGTCATAATTAATATTTGTTCGCATTTTAATAGTTTCTTAGTACTTAGTACTTAGATTGAAACATGACCTTCGTATTGCTCTTGTTCTTAGCTAAAATTATTAGCCAGACATAATAAACTGTGGCTTAAAACATTGTTGTTTAATGTCTTTTAAACAAATAAATCTCAAAAACGCTGTGTTTTTTGTCCGTCCAACCTGTTAAACTTCCTTGAACCTACACAAAAAAATCTCTCTTCCTACTATAAAATATGACTAGTCTGAATGTTATCAATATAGGTTATCGTTATCAGTTGGCAACCCACGTTCCAGTCACACTAACTTTATACCTGGTGATAAGACTTCGAGTGTGTGTTTTTTGAATATTAATCCAAATAATTGCAAAATAAAAATTCAAATTTGTAGTAAAAATTAAAATGTATATAAATCTTAAACAAAAACCAAATTTCTATTACAGCAAGTGCTCGCGGAGAAGTTTTTAAGCTCTTTATGGACCAAAGCGAAGGACCCAAACATTTCTGCCCCCATTCGACAGGCTTCGGTGGGATACATTGCTAGTTTCTTAGCAAGATCTAAATATTTACCTTTAGTGTGAGTATTAAAATAAAATCTAAAAAAAAAACACTCTAAAACATTATCTCCCCAACAGTTTAGTTCAAAATTATTTGTCGGAGCTGTGTAATTGGGCTCACCAGTATGTCCGCCGCAGTGACACGATCCGAACAAATTGCTCTCTCAAAGCAAACATCGTTTTCTTCTCAGTGTGTCAGGCAGTTTTTTATGTGATAGCTTTCAGAAGCCGTGATTTGACCAACGGAAAAAAGGACTTGCATTTGCTCCAATCCCTTCAATTGTCGGCTTTGGTTACATGTTCCTTCAATCCGTTACGAGTTTGCTTACCACCGGTGGCTGTGGCTTTTGCTGGAGTCACGAGATCTTACCAATTGGCTTATTGTCATACCATTCTAGAACGAAATGCGAGAAGAAAACTGGCCACAGTCTATGCTAATGATGTGGCCACACCAGAAGAAGTTCTAGACACCTTCTTCCCCTTCGACCCTTATTTGCTGAAGAAATCAGGAGACCGAATGACACCAATCTATTTACAATACCAAGCAAATGAGGAAGAGGACTCTCCTCTCACCAGGTCCAATGAAGAAAACACTAAAGTAAAGACTGGAAGGAAGCGCGGAGATTCCGAAATGTGTTCGGATGACATTGATGATTTCATTTTAATATCGGACAAGAGACAAAGATTGGCTGAAATGTCCAGGAGCATGGAGAAGGATCCTCAGTATAACTATGGAATCTCTCCAGGTTTCCATAATATTTAAAAATTTGATCTAAATTAAAAAAATTTAAACTCATTTGATTGAAATGCAATAAAAAATATGGGATTCTTTTTTTTATTAAAAACACTATTTTTACTTTTTATTTTATTTGAAATAAATAGAATTCGTTACTCATTGAGATGTTGGCTTTTTTTTTGAAAGAATTTAGTGTTACACATCATTTAGCAAGTTTATGGTTATGGTATGACTACATTTGAATATCACGGAAATACATTTAGAAGACTTTCCAAAAATAAGATGCAATTGGTATTATAAACATTTAACAAATTATACGAAAAAGATAAAGTTTAGGTTGGAAGCTGAAATGGAAGAGAAGATACCCTTCTTCATTGTTCGTACAAAGGCTTAAAAGAGCTTATTTTGTATCATAGGGATTACNTACATTTAGAAGACTTTCCAAAAATAAGATGCAATTGGTATTATAAACATTTAACAAATTATACGAAAAAGATAAAGTTTAGGTTGGAAGCTGAAATGGAAGAGAAGATACCCTTCTTCATTGTTCGTACAAAGGCTTAAAAGAGCTTATTTTGTATCATAGGGCTTACAAAGGCTTAAAAGGTTTTATTTATTCTAAAAATAAACGAAAAGGGCTTATTTTGTAGTTAATGATCAGAAAGGTATATGTTTTTTTGTTTCAATGTTCTAATCGACAGTGAAATTTAAGCAAATTAAAATGAATTAAAATTATTTTGTATTATTATAAAAATAATAGAAAATATTATTTTTCATAGCTGAGAATTACATAAATCGGTTAAAAAAAGGCGATTTTTAAAAATTTTAAATAATTAAATTAACCAAGTGCTAAAAATCCGCACTTTTTGCTAAATTTAACCAAAACTAAATTTTTTTTAAAGGAATGCCTTTTTGACCAGATCATTTACAAAAAGGCAGTTAATTGAGTAAATGATTCTGAAGGATTTTGAGATTACAAATATGAAGTTAATGCAGGATACTATTTGAATATGCTCTCAATGGCTGGAAATAATATGCTTGGATAAAGTTTAAATCTAGAGTTAATAAACAACTTCTCAAAAATATGAGATCTAAGGTCAAAAATAATAATAATANGATTCTGAAGGATTTTGAGATTACAATCTGAAGTTAATGCACGATACAATTTCAATATTCTTTCAATGGCTGGAAATAATATGCTTGCTTATAATAACTTCACAAAAATATGAGATCTAAGGTCAAAAATAATAATAATATAATAGGGCATTGCAAATGTTGAAAACAAAAAATAAAACAAATTATATGTAAAAATTCCAAGACCCAAACATTAAACATTAAAACTAAATAAAAATCTAAAAAAATAATCCTCTATGAATTTTCGTTCGGAAAAGTAAAATTCTGCCTTTTCAACAAAATTTCGAAACAAAACAACAATGCTTTAGAACTTAAGAAATTCTTAAAAATAAAACTATTCCCAAAACAAAAAAATTAATACAATGCCAAACATATATTTAAAACGATATATATTTATTATTTATATTTAAAAATAAAACGATTAAAAAAAAATTAATAAAACACAAAAAAACATAAAGAAGATTAANACTTAAAGAAGATTAACAAACGATTTCCAATAAAAATCTATATACATTATTAATAATAATAAAAATTACTACAAAATGATGAAAATGATTTAACTTTTAAAAAACTTTAAAATAAAATTAACTATGACTATTTTACTTATTTTATCACCTACTTAATGTTTCTTTTGTAATTTTATATTTA
>JXPG01019825.1:0-10622 GCA_001015175.1 Megaselia abdita
AACTATAAATTAATGTGACTATAACTGCAAACATTAAATTATTTAATCATAATCGGAATATGTACCTTACACATTAAAAAATGGGAAGAAGTAAAATGCTCATAAGACACATATGGAATATTCACATTTGATCAATTCTAAACACACATTTATTTAAATATGTAAAATTAATTTTAATTCATCGCGAAAAATGTGAATCAATCTTACATTTTAAATATGTCCTACTGCAGTACTTAGAAATATGTAGGGTACATATCTCCTTTTTCTTTCCGGTGTAATTTATATGAGGATCTAATATTTTCTAATTAACTGATTTCTAGTCGAGCTTATGCAACTGCAGATGGAGACTTATTATCTCCCAACACATCTGATTTTCATTTTGCTTTAAGGAGACGATAGGAAACATAAACTGATTTATTGATTTTCTCATTCTATTGTTGAACTTCACTTGATGCAACATGCTATGGTTACACTTTAGTAAAGTAGTTTTTGGTTAAACTGACGGAATGTTTTGTGGTTTTTGAAGTTTTGTCTAGAATTTATTGGGTNCTTGGATATCAATATAATGCAAAGGATTAACGACAGCTCATTCGTTTGCTGTAGAATATGATTTTAAGAATCTAAGCTACTTTAATTTAAACATATTTTTTTGAAAATAAAATAGTATTTTAATTTGTCTAAATATTTCTAAAAATATTTCGAAGAAGAAGAGTTTCATTTCGAAAATCAAACTGAATTTTCCTTTTACCGAATTTGTTTCTATTTGTTTTACTTTTGCTTTTGAAGATTGTTTTAATTTGTCGTTTCTTGTTTTTTATAACAACCCATACTGTGAAGTTAATACAACAATTTGCGATGGTGGCGCCCCTCATCTTGCTAAAAAAAGGTATTATAAGTTTTGAATCAAGTTATAAAATATATCAAGAACATTAAAAAGAGGATAAAAACAAATAAGCAGAACATTTACAATCATACAAAATAAACTATATTTATAAAAGCTTACAATTATTATAAATAAATATTCGCATTGAAAATTCAGAATATGTAATCTACATATTTTCAATGTACAGCAGTACATATTTCAAATGTGAAACTTTTTCACATATTTTCATTGATAAATATTATACACTCAAAATAAGTGAGCTAAACATTCTAATGATCAGGAAAATACATTGTTTAGAGTGGGTTACGTATTTTATTTGTACAGTACATATTTTGTGTGTGATGCACACATTTTGTAGATACAAATTTACATATTTTAATTGTTGTACATAATCCATCTATTTTAATATAGTGTGCAATCTGTTCATCTAAAGATTAATGAACAATAGTATATAACATTTCTAAAGCTAAAAAGTAAAATTAAGCCTACACTCAAAGAAAAAAGAAACAAATTAGTATGACTCAAAAAGCCCAACAATCATGATTTCCTAAAAATCTTAACTTTGGGAGTTAAGAATCATAGAAACGCAAAAAAAAAAGTCACATCAAAAAAGTCCGCAGTAAACGCAAATGTTCATTGTATTTGCAAGCGCTCCGTAGCCTAGGGTTGAGAGGATTGGAATGCTATATGTATATAATGCGTGGGTTTGATGCGTATTATTTCAATTTCCTATTGAATTTTTAATTTTTTTTTTGTTTATTGTAAGATTGTGTTTTTTGTGTACTTAATGTATGACTTTAGTTCTCGCGCCCGATTCTATGATTTTAAATTCATAATTTGAGACATGAAAGTCCTTCTTTTATGACTTTTTTTTCTTTGAATGTAGTAAAAGTCTACTTGTAATCCCGACCATTGTCGGGTTTTGTTGTGATTTTTAGACAATTAAAATTAAGAAGTTTGAAATAACCAATAGGAATTTTTATTGTATTCTCTCTTTCTGTCGAATTTCTTGAAACTTTTAAGAGAGCATTCGGAATAACAGATTCCTTTAGATGAAATTCAACATAATTTTGTAGTTTCCTTTGCTGACAAAAAGTAGTAAATTTTAACCATTTTCTTATAGTTAATGTTCAACTAGTTTTCATATGTAAAATTTTAAATCAAACTAAATAAAAGTATTGATACTAGTAAGACTCTAATTCTAATCCCGAACCCTTTCAAGCTTTGTTGTGATGGTCTCTTTAATAAGGATTCCACAACCATAATACCAGNATTTTAACCATTTTCTTATAGTTAATGTTCAACTAGTTTTCATATGTAAAATTTTAAATCAAACTAAATAAAAGTATTGATACTAGTAAGACTCTAATTCTAATCCCGAACACTTTCGAACCTTGTTCGGTTTAGTTGTGATTCTTAGCCAATCAAAATTAAGGAGTTGGAATTAACCAATAGGAATTCTTTAATTTGTATTGTATCGTATAGAGTATATTCAGGAACTTAGCATTAAATATATCATTACCATTACTGACCATCTATGGTAAAAAGGGAAAACTATATATCAAATAATATCGTTAGTGTGATTTCTTCACGCCACTGTATAGAGTTCATGTATTTGAACTATAACTGAATAAAATAAAAATACAATCGTATCTTTGAAATGATTACACTTTGGTAAATGTGATGATTTTACATTTAGTGGGTTTTTTCTGAAATATGTACAAATTTCTTCGAACTCAGTCCTTCACTTAAAAGAAAAAGTTTCGAAAAATATGAATTCAGTGCGTAAAATTTGAAAAAAAGTAGTTTCGAATAAATTTAAAAAGACAGTTTCAAAAATTAAAACTCAGATCTTGTGAGATTTATGTGACAACTTCATTATTGTCATTATTTTTTTCAATTTTTGTTTAATTAATTATAATTCATTTTTTCAGAATCATAATTCAGTTTTTTCTATTCCGTTCACGAGATTGATCAAGCACTATTTCATATGTTTTTTTTTTTAAATTGTTAATTTTTAAAAGTTGATGTACTTCTTATTGAAGCTTTTTCTTTTGTCTCAACAATACATACACAAAAAAGAAAAAACTCTGCCCTATTCTTTTTATTCAACAATGGCGAAGTAAAACAAGGACAGAGTTTCAAGAAAACTATTGCAAAACTAAATATCCATATATTCTGTCGGAATTCATCTAAATGACCAACGATCGTATTATCGAGTATGTATAACGACGTGACTCTTAAGCTAAATCACATTTCATCATTCCAGTAAACCACAAATTCTAACGACAAAGTCAATCTAAATAAAGCCATTCTAAAGTCAGTTAATTTCCCCGAAACCCATAAAAAAAACCTAACACAACAAATTCAAGTTGTCGTTATTGTTGCTGTTGGCACTGCGCTGCGTCCCAAAGTCATGTTTCCACAGAACTACTTCAATTGTTCAGTTTTAATAGCTCCCTGTCTCTCGTATATGATGTCTGTCTCATGTTAAGTTATAATGTTCGTGACATAGAGTAAAACGTTCGCTCTTGTTGTTACTAAAAATATAATTTCAAGACCATCTGCGTAAATAACCTGCTTTCTCGAATTCAAATGAAGCGTTTCGCCTCTCGTTACGTTGCTATGCGTCAGGTCTGGTTTCCATCCAAACCCACCCTTACGTTGCGTAGCTTAACTTATGTTGTGGGTGCCTTTCCTAAATTTTCGGTTTGTCTCTCATCACATGGGAAATTCCTTCCGGTCTTTCGGATGGTTTTGTTCTTGTTGGTTGTGTTCCTTTTGCTGGTATTCTTGTTATTTGGTTCTTGTTGATAGAAATGCAGTTGGCGTGTGAATTTGAAGGCCTGTCAGACAGATATTGATCTTTCCTTGTTCTTTGTGAGGGTGAAGTTGGTGATTGTGTGTGAGGAAAAAGCCGAATCTTCATGTTAATGAATTGGGTTCAATTAGTTTGCTTGTTCTATGTTCGCTTGAAACATTTATGGACGACGGGTGGTTGAGGGTGAGACGCCTTGATTATGTCTAGTAAAATTGTTTTTTTGTTTGCTCTTTTGTTAATGAACTAGTAAACAAATTCGACAATCCTTAGTTTTTTGTATGTTATTTTAAAGAGGTTTTGCTTGGGTTTTTGTGTTTTTAATTAGATTTTGGAGTTCAAATAATATAGATTTATTTTTCAAGTCATAGATATTTTTTGAGACAATTTTAGAAATCCTTTTAAGCCCTTTGAAAGCCTTCAAACCCGTATGTAAAGAAACATTATTGAGTAAAAAAATAGCCCTCATACCAAAACTTTTAAAATTAGAGCAATTTTTAAAATTTAATTTAAATTTAGAGATTGAAATTTCAACAATATTTCGGAAATACCATTTTTGCTTTAAACCAAAAATATGAAAAACTTTAAAAATCAATGTTTTTCTTAAAAATAAAAAAAAAAAACACACATATTTTATACACCGAATATTTATATATGAACTTAATTATAAATTATTGTTTTTTTTGTTTTTAATTTATATATTTCCTTCAACATTCTATACTTCTCTTTTAATTTCTTTATTTATTCTCCATTTGATTATTTTTTAAATTTTAAAAGAAGTAATTTTGATTAGACTTTAAACATCTGTTGTTAAAGAAATAAAATATTTTAAACCTATAGAATTTGCCAGGGTTGGCAAACGTAACGATAACTATACCCGATAACGCGTTAAAACGCTTTCTTTGGAAATAAGTATATTCGAAAAAAATTTAAATATCCAAAAAATAACCGTTACTTAAAATCGTTGCGTTATAACGTTACGTTATACATATACAAAAAACAACAAAAACTTAAATTTGTTTGTCTTCAATTTTTGAGTTTTAAATAATTTGAGCTTTTAAAACACTTTGAACTATAAACTTTTATAAGATAAATAATTAAACATTACATTTCTTTTTTGTTATTTAAAGGTATGTATGATTTGTTTTAATATATTGTTTATGAAAATGGTTAATCATGAAGCTTTAGAATCTTCAAATATTCATTTAGAATGAAGGATCATTTAGTTTTTTTTTTTTTAATTTATTTTGCAATTAAACATTATAAAAAGAATCTTGAAATTATGGTAAATAATAATTGAGTACATTTTAAATTTCGTATTTTTGAAAATTATTAATTTTATTATCCAGGTTTAACTTAGAAGCACAAATTTTAAAAATATTACAAAAAATATTTTATGTTTAATTTTTTAAATTTGATGTTTATTTAAAACAAAACACAATAATTCATATGATTTCCAATAATCTTGAGTTATCTTTAGTTATTTTAAATATTTTGTAAATATTTTTTTTAAACATTTGGTTAAGATAAATATTAATATAAATCAAATTTTAAAAACATATATTTATATTTGAACGTTTATTGAATTAAATATTTTTTTAAATACTTGTTTTGACCTTTTTAAACAAAATTAAGATTGTTCTTTAATTTTGAAATGTTTTTTCTTTAAATAATCTTCTAAATTATAGTATGGAAAAATAATTAAATTTAACATAAAATTAAAAACATAAATCTGCATTGTTTTTTTTTTTTGTATTTTACTATTTTTTTGTTATATTTTACAACTACAAAAAATATACTCGAAAATTCTTCAGAAATTCAATGATATATAAATATACGAGGGGCTTTTCACTCCATGCAATCCCGTACACGAGTGCTGCAATCTTCATACAAAAGATTGCAATCTTTCCAACAAATATTTTGCTATCTTCATAGAAAAGATTGCAATCTTCATATTAAAGATTGCAATCTTAAAGGTTTTCCACCAAAGATTGCAATCTTCAAAGTTAAAATATTGCAATCTTAAAGGTTTTCCACCAAAGATTGCAATCTTCAAAGTTAAAAGATTGCAATCTTCGAATTCCAAGCTTGCAATCCCGTACACGACCTCGAATTAATTAACTTTATAATTTTTGAAGATGGATCGTAACGATACCCACATCCAATAATCCGTTATACCAATTTTCAGTATTTTAAATCTTACTGATTTTTTGTTTGTTTTGTAAATCAAGATCTTAAAGTGTTTTTTTTTTTAATTTTTTATTTATTCTTAATATCTTCTAAATGTGTAATTTTGTTTCTGAAAATTAATAATAAAATAATTTTAATATTAAATTTACCTTTAATTCATAACTTATCTTTCTATTTAAAAAACAAAAAAATACATAGAATTTAAGACTATTTTCAAATTTGTATTATTATTATTATTATTATTATTATTATTATTATTATTATTATTGCTATTATTATTATTATTATTATTTGCAAACAAAAGATCTAGAATTCTGCTTTTTAATATACCTTTTTCAAAGAAGTTCTAATAATAATAATAACTCTTTATTCAGCTCTATTAAAACCATTCTTTGTTTCAAAGTTTTCAACTTTTTGTATTTATGTTGCAATGTTTTGTTTGCATAATTCACAAATTAAAAAAAAATATTGTAAAACTCAGCTTTAAAGTAAAAACTTCAAATTGTTGAAGCATTAAGAAATTCACCAAGCAGATTCCCCCTGATTTAAAAAAAAAACACTTTTTTTATATTTTTTGTAACAAAAAGAGACTTTTTGAGACCTCTTGTATAAAAAGAGCAATAAAAGCCTTTGTATGAGCCCCGTTTGTAACAAAATAAAGTAGATTAAATATATGTGAGTTTGGAGTTCCTTAAATTTTTCAAACTAAAAGTACGCTATTGTGGCTCAGTTTTAAATTAATATCTTGATAAAAACTTAATTTAATTTTTGCTGAGAAAATTCCGACTCTTTAAAAATCCCACTTCAACAAAAACCCAAATCTTTAGAAAATAGAAAAAAAAAAGTTTAAAATGTTTGATTCAAACATTTTTTTTTTTTCTCTTTTTAAAAAATTATATAAAATTTTAGACAAACTTTAAAAAAAAAATCTTTTCCCTTCCAATTATAAAAAACTAACTCAAAAATTGGTTGGTTTCCATAGTGTAATTTTTAAAATGCACATGTTTATTTATTTTTCAAAGGTATAAAGCCATTGCGCCTTTTAAAACCATCCCTTATTCCAATTTGAAGAGCGATAGCATCCATAGCACCTGATGAGACGAATTATTATTGTCTACCTGTCCTATGTTCTTGGAAAGTTCTAATTTGAAGATCAGGTGACTTTAACTACTGTGACCTTTTGGAAAAATGACTTAGAATGCAATATTATCTTATGTACTTTTGCGAATAAGGTAGTTGATTTGAAGATTTTCATACTTGACGCTTAGAAAGATATTATATTTCATAAGATATAACTATATATCTTATCTAAATTTTATGGAGGGATCGGGTATACTTGTTTTACTTGAGACTATTATTTTTCTAATTTTGCTTCAAATTCTTTAAAGTTTAAATATTTTCATATAACTCCCCTAAAAACAAAGTAAATTAGAAAACACAAGACAAGTTAATATCTTTGTGGTCTAAAATAAAAATGACGTTACTTGAAAGTAGATCTAACCACACTCCAACTCAATCCTTCGAACATAAAGCCAATCACAAAACCACTAGAGGACCCACAGCATAGTCAAAGTAACCACAACACCCTACTTACTTAATAGAACAAGAATCCGTAAGTGGAGACGACTGACTAAAAATAACAACAAAATACAAAACCAACCGAAAGACAGACCGGTCATCCAGCTTTGCTTTGTAATCGGAGAGAAAATACCAACTATATTTATATATTCTCGGTTGTCTTGTCTTATGTGTATAGATAATTTGTAATATAGATGCTACAGTCGTATAGTACTGGCAAGACGTGAAGAGAGAAGAAAACCTGTCTGTCGGGGTGTCACACTTCCACCGGTTCTATGATTTTCTACTGATTCGCTGGTTCCATGATTTTACTAAACATTCATAAAACTACACCAACCACATTAAAACGACGAAGTTTCTGAAGTTTTATTTCAACAAAACCGTTTTATTTGTTTAACATAAGTGGGAATTACGTTTATTGCTATTTTTTAACATACTTTTTACTTATTTTTCAACTAATACAATTTGATAATGAAATATTCGAAAAAAAAATTAATATTCGAACATATTGTAAATTTTTGTTTACTGATATTTGAAAATCTTAGAGAATTACTTTAAAGGCTAGAACACACATTTTGTCTTAGTCTTCTAATCAGTCTTGTGTAGGAGACAGATGCACTACCAATAAATTATTCAAATTCGAAAGAAAGATTGTAATTTAGATGTTTTTTTTTTTAATTATAAAATTGTTTTTTATTTATAATAATGTTTTGTTGGTTTTTTTCTTATTTTTCGAAAAAAAAACTAAATTAAAAACATTTAAACTAAACTAAGTACATTTAAAAATTGAATATTTTTCACTTCTTGAAAATGTATGTACAATTTACAATGTTTTGAGATCATTCTAAAAATTAAAAGGGGTTTTTTTTTAATATTTTGGTTTTAATTTTAACAAAATATAAACTTTTTTTATATTTTTGCGCCATAAAATTTTTGGATATAAATATTTGAACCCTGGAAAAGAAGATATGCTAATTTTCGTAAAGTTACACCAAGGTTTACGTAGTACGTTTGACAGAAAATTATGTTGGACAAAATAAAAAAATGGATACGAATTATATTCCACCTGAGGGAAGTTCCCAAAATTGTTTGCAAATTTCAAAATTAGCTCAGCCCACAAAACAAAAAATACAATTCAAAAATCAGACAAATCGAATTAAAAATTTATAATTACATATAATCAAATAAAATAGACGGGCACTTCAATATTTAAGGAGGAAATCGGACACATTATTACTAGTAATTCTTTGAATTCCCTGAAAATGTTCAAAATCTCAAGTCTATCTACAAAATCTCATCAAAAAATTTAAAACTTCTCCTTTTCTTACTAAATATTTCCCTAAATATATAAAAATCCTTATAATTAAAGTTATCATTACCATTACTGTTATCATTACATTATCTCTGTAGATGAGACAGTAAATTCTTCTACCACTGAAGAGTAAAAGGAAAAACTATATGAAATAAGAAATTTAAAAATAAAAAAAATTTAATTTCTTAAGAAATTTAAAAATAAAATCTTCAGCGAAATGGGAGAGGCATTTGTTCCAACACACACGAGAACTATTTCCAACACAAAATAAATCAATTACAAATTAAAGTCCATTTAAATTCTCAAATTTATCTACTTCTTTTCAATTCCCTTTCTATAAAACCTTTAATATTTCACTTTAAATTTCTGTTCAGAAGTTTAAAGTTCTTCAATTTAATTAAACAAACAAAGTACATTAAGACTAAAGAAAAAATTCGTTCAAGAAACTGTTATAACTTAAAGGCGGGTTTTTGTATTCATATTCTAAGAAGAATAACCAATGTAAATGCATTTATATCAAATACGAAAAAAGCATCTTAAAGTATTAGTATTTTGATATATCAATAAATGTAATTAATAAATAAGTATAATCATTTTGCTAACAAATTAATAAAAACAAAACAAGACATTGAATTTAATTATTTCTATTTTCGATGCTTTGAGTTGTACTTGTTGAATAAACAAAGTAGTGGTAAGTTCTTTCTATTTTATTTTTATGTATTTCTTAATTTAGGTTTTTGCTTCTGTTAATGATTATTGTTTAAAATTATATAAGTAGTTATGTATTGGTTGTATTTTAATAAAATTTTATAAATTAGTTTTTGTTGTTTTAGATTTATTATCTTTTTCAAGTTTTCTTTTGTTTTTTTTTTTTTTTGGTTGTAAATTTTGTTTAATTTTTTTTGTTTTTATTTATATATATTATGTTTGATTGTATTAATTTTGAATGTTTTGATATTTTTTATTTATTTTTATTATGTTATATGTTTGATTTAATTTAGTTTTACTTTTCTTTTTTTTTTTTAACTTCTTAGCATTTTTTTATTTTTATTCTTCGTTACAGATTTTTTAAATTAATTTTTCTTAATTTTAATTTTTTATGTTATTCTTATCAAGTTTTTTTTTTACATAATTAAGTTCGTTTTTAAGAATAATTATAAATATTTATTATGATCGCCAGCGCAGGCGAGGTTTTCCTCTTTTTCTTCTACCCATGTACATTTCAAAAAACTACTAATCTCAATATTATAAGTCCACCAATACTTATATTGCAAAACAAATATAACAAAAAAAAAATTTGGCCACGGAACCATTTTTCGAATTTTGCAAAGACAGAAATGAAGCTCTCTCAAGATTTAAAATAAATGTTCAGTGCGCAAAAATGAAAAGATTCAATTCTTTGCAATTTTTTGTATATTTTTTAATTATTAAAATATATTGTATTAATTGTATTGTTCATCAAAAAAATACTAAATTGAAAAACACGGATTTTGTGTAACGTATTTGGATTGGTTTTTAATGTACTTTTCTGTAAAGTTCTTTCAAAAGTACAAAGTGACATTGAATTGGAGTTTAGGATTGCAATTCAAACAATATTTTGGAAATCTGAATATTTATTTTGGAATTTGTTTTTAATGTTTATATATTTTTTTCGACATTCCCATAAATGTCCCTTTAATTTTTTGTTATTTAATTAATCAATTCTTATATTTTTTTAATTTTACAATTCTTATAATTAAATATTTTAAAGGAATTATTAAAACTGCAAAAACAAAAATCAGCTTAGAAACTGTATTTTAAAATTAATTTTATTTTGTTTGTTTTTTTTTTTTTTTTTTTTT
>JXPG01019828.1:0-10824 GCA_001015175.1 Megaselia abdita
TTTTTTGTTGTGAGCGATTTTAAATTTATGTGTTTACCGTTTTTAATTTTTTAATACAAACCAAAAGCAAAACTATTTAATTTAAATATNTTATATTTTTATAAATATTAAAAGCGGAGTTGATTTTAAGGATATGAGATCCATAAACTTTTTTCCGAACCAGCAATGACCATAATTATGATCATAACACTCAATTTATTGATATTCCGTTCATTTTATTGTCAAATCGATCATACATATGGGTGTAATATCCATGTTATGGATATTATAGCGATTTCTTTGAGTGCAGTAGTCTTGCGAAGTTCGGTTCAGCGAGCTCATACTAGTTTTTTCTCCACTCTTGGATACCTTTGGGTACATCTTTGGATACTCCAACCTTTTTCTTGTTGCCCTACTCAACTTCGGAAACTTTTTCTACATATTAATTTTTCCTCTAATCCAGAGATTTTATCATTTACCAGTGATAAAGATTTCTCAACCATTTCTTTGATTTCTTCTTTAATCTCCTCTTTGAAAACCATTAACTCGCTTTTAACTCTTTCCTGAATCTCCTTTTTTAAAACTGAATTATTGTTTTCAATACATTTATTTCTCTGTTTGAGCTTTCAAAACCATATTGTTTGCAGCATTACAATTACAATGCTTGATAATATTCAAATCCAAACTATGTATGTATTTTATAAAAAACAAAAAAAAAGTGATATAAGGAATATTATTTTTTTTTATTTTCAATAAATTTTATTATATTTGTAATGGATCGCATTTTAATCACAAATATCAGAAATTTTATTGATTTTGAACGAATATTTCTTCAAATTTTAGAAAGTTTATTATTATTTATGAAACATTTTATTGTTCCAAATAAATGTTGTCTCTAATCTAACAACTATTTATTAAAATAGAAAGAATGTTTTCGCAAAAAATAATAAAAATAATTGTGATATTTCGAATGGATCGTGTTTTATAATATAATTTTTGTTTTGAGATTTCTGATTTTTGGTCCAAACAAATTCGACATGCACACAAAATAAAATGGCTATATTCAAAGAAACAATATTTAAGAACCTGATCACCAGCAAATCCTAATCTATTCCATTTTCTATATTTCCTTTTTTACTATCTCTTTCTCACCTTAGCTTTAGTTAACTAATAAAGAAAAAATTAAAACAGATTGTTTGAAAGATAAGATAATATAATCCCAAGTAGAGTGCACTGAATCTCTCAATGAAATTGAAATATATTTTTCAAATACAATTTTTGGGGTAATTTTTCAAAGCAATATTTTCCAATTTGATTCTCTTTTTCTTTAAATTTTAGAGTCTTTTTATTTTGTGTGTGGTGGGTATGGAGGAGCATTTTTAAGAAATCACATAACTTCAAACTTGTCAAAAATAATAAATTTAAATCAAATTTAAGTTATTTTAATGTGTATTTTAATTTTAAAATTGTAACATTTTTGTGTTATTTTTAATATTTCTTTTTAAAAAAAATTGTTGGTATTTGATTTTAATTTTATTTAAGCTTAAAAATTAAACGATAGTATTTTTTACCATCTCTTCTCATCATTACCGTTCTAAAAAAAATACCTTCGAAAATGAATTAATAAAAAACGAAACTGTAAGAATTTACTTAATGCTACTAAAAATATATATATATAAATCTTCATTAGAATTCAAATAGTCCATAGCTAGAAACTTGAAAGCGGTTAATCCTAGAAAATATAACATTTTGCAATACATTTCCATTCAAATCCATTTTGTTCTTCATTTAATCTTCAGTCTTAGTGTTACCTTTACCTTGATGGCTCGTCATGTAGAGTTCCTCCGCAATCTGGCTATTCAATTCTTAGTTGAGATGTTGCGGGTAATGGCAATTTTCGGCATTTTTTTTTCTTTTCTTGCAAATTTAGTTTGTGTAATAAATGTTTGTGTGAGCAAAATTCGATTTAGCCTAACAAACATTTTTTTTGTGTATGATTATTATTTGAAAAGTGTGAAATGAGTGACGCACAGGGATGGGCCGGCTACGTAAATTACTATATTGACCAGACGTAATTTACATAAATTACGGTCAAGTCAATAAGGTTATGCAGTTAACATTATTTACGTTTAACTCCGATAAGTGTGATGTTCGATAAGTTTGTTTTTCTTTAATATTAATGGTAATACAACTAAGGTTTAAAAACAAAATTTACGAAGATTATAATTTAGTATACCCTGCCTTTACGTTAAGAATAAATAGGAAAATATTGTGCTCAGAACATATTTTCATATAGTTATGAAAATCAGAACTTTGTGAAATATATGCTTTCGAATTTAAGCTGTTTTTTTTTAAGAAAAGCTAGCTAATCTTTAATATAAAATAAGGAAATTATTTCTACTCTAAATATATTTGTATGTAAAAATACTTTTTATTTTTTATTTGACAAAAAATCAATTTTTAAAGCATAATTTAAATTTCAGTAATGTAATCTCTTTAAAAAAAATTTAAGCCGATTTCTATTTAAACAAAAAAATTTAATAAATTTCATTACCAACTTTTTTTTTTAATTTAAAGCTCATTTTTTTGGGTTTTTTTGTTTGTAAAAAAATACCCTTATGTTAACTTTTTGTTAAACTCGTTTTTATTTTTTTTCGTATCAAGACAAATTTAGTATGGTTGGAAAAGTATGAGGCTGAAGTTTATAGTTTTGAAAAGTTTCTGAAAAATATTAAAACAGTTTTCGAAATATGAAATATGAAAATTGAAAATATCAGTTTTTTCTCTATTAAACTTTTTGTTGAACTAATTTTTAATGCTGGATGTTCTAGAATTAGAATATTTTGGTATCAATTGAAAGTTCTGAAGATGACGTGAATAGTATTGAAAAGTTCTTGAAAAATATTAAAAACATTTTCAAGATATGAGGCTTTGGAAAACAAATCTTTTATTTTAAATTTTTCATATTTTAGAAAAAAATTTAAGTGGTACCACTGTCAAATTTTTGAGTCAAAAATACAATTTTTGTGAAATTGACTTTTTAATCAAACTTTTCTTCTTCACAGTGTTTTATTTAAGTAAATTAAGACATTTCCTTAATAAAATCCAATATTTTAAAATTTTCATATTTTTGAAGAAAAAAAAAAAAGAACGCAAAGGTGTACTACCACTGTAAAATTTTTGAGTCAAAAATACAATTTTCGTTAAACTTTTCCTCTACAAAGTGTTTTCTTTAAGTAAATTAAGACATTTCCGTAAAAGATCCCATGCTGAAAAAATGCAAATAAAAAAAATGTGTCATATTTGAATAGGAATTTGTGCGGAGATATGTTTCGGTCACATCAATTTAATTTTTAATTTTAGACTAAAATCTTTGAGTTTTCTTGCAAAAAGTCTTTTTCAATTTTTTCGAAAAATATTGTCCCTGTTGACTTAAATGTTAAGTTACTTCTGTAAATAAGTATTTTTAAATTTGGAATCCCTGGTGACGAAAGACCCTACTCTATATATTGTCAAAATATCTTATAACAAACATTAAATATTATCAGAAAAGTTAATATTAAAAATAGAAATGAACTTGACTGACGGCTTTCACTTTTAAATGTTGTCCAGAAGAAAGGTAAATCACTTCTACAAAATTCCACTGTTTCACATGACATAAGAGCATTCAATTAATTAAATAACTATACGGTGAGAAGCACAAAAGTCAACAGTTTCGAAAAAGTTGTAACAAAACACGCTATATCTTTTTCTAATCTAAAGTCTAAAGAAAGTTTATGCTTAAATGCTGAGTGAGTATGTTTTTCGAATTAAAAGGTTAACTTGTTGAATGGTATATATCGTGCGCCTAAACACGGAAGACCCATCACCAATCATTTCTTAACTCTATTATAACACGCTATGCTCTTGGCAGACATAAAGTGACTTTGTCTATATACCACAAAGTTTGTCATTTGATGAGCCCTTTGGAAAAAAACTGGTTTTACAAAAATATTATCTTCAAATTATGCGAAATATAAAAATTATTAATTTATTTATAACTTCTGTGTTTAAACTATATTTTCGTTAATTTTGTGTGTTTTAATGTCACTGAACTGAGATCACGAGACTCATTTGAATCTTTCAAGGAAATTAATGTTAGGTCGTAAACATGAATATAATTATTGTTCGAGAATTGGTTACCATATATTAATAGACATATTTGAAATATTAATTAATAACTCGATATTTCAACAGAAAATATCCTAATTTCATGTTATTTCTTCAGAACAATAAAAATTAATTTCAATAAAACTAATAATGTTTAATTTATAATCAATAGAGGTAGTTCTGAACAGGTTATGCATTGAAGTTCGTGTCGGTAGATGGTCGAAACTTGAATTTTATTTGAATTTTGGCTCATTTGACTTAAAATCATTTTTTACAAAGATTATTCTGTCTAATTCCTCAGCTAATTTTATGAGAACACTAACGATCGATTAAACGTAGATTTCTACTGTTTTTAATTGATCAGAATATTTAATAGTGAGATAAAGAATGTCTAAAACATACGTCAGACTCTTGCCAGGTGACTTTCTTGTATGAAAGAATCGCACCTTTGACATTTCGATTTTTTTGATTGAGTTCAATATTTGGTATTTTTTATTTATTTTTAAAATTGGTTTTTATAAATTTTTATGATGGATGGAATTGATTTCAAAATTGTATATTTTACTGTTACCAATTAAAAAATTATGTTTGTTTTTTTTAGTGCATTCAAAAACAAGAGAATACAATTATGTCAAACTAATACCTCTGGAAATATTAAAACTTAGAATGCAAATTTCTGATAGTTTTATATCAATTAAGGACGATTTAAGAAAAAAAAAAATTTTAATTTGGAAGATTTTGAAGTATAATAGAATAGTCTTAAAGGATAAAAATAAGAAAATTTAAGATTCAAGTCATAGAATCAAAATGTTTAAAATATAAAAATACATTCAGAAAATACATTCAGAAATGATGGCTTAAAACTTTTTTTTTATGTAATTAAGTCTATATCTTTATCAAATCGAATATTGATAATAATGGATGGTGAAGACGCTTTTCGGCTTGAGAAAAGATATTTAATGATACTATAATAAATTGTAAATAAATCGAAAACAAAAGCTTGTTGAGCGAAGTGAATCATGGCCAACATACATTGTTGTTACATACATTCATTTTTGACATAGACCAGTATGAAGTGTAAAACAATTTGCATACATTTAGCTGGGGAAAAAAAGTTGAAATTTTTTACATTTAATTTTTATTATTATTTTAGTGTGACTTTTTTTTAATAGTTATTAAATAATTATTTCTCAAAAAAATTAATCAAGAATTAAAGTGTTGATTTTTTGTTTGTTTTATTATATAAATATGCGACAAAAATATACTGAAGAATCAGCCTTAGACATAACCCTACATTCCATTTTGGATAATAAAAAAAGTTGTATTAATTTCTGTGATTAAATTAATGGTTTGTTCATATTTCCAGATTTCCCATATTTTGTTCATATTCAAATGATTTTTTTAAAGGTTCGCGATGCGATGTGGGAAAGTTTATCTTTATCAACTGTAGAAAAATTGGAAAAAAACCTTGAGAAGTGAAACTAAGAAAATAGTAGAATTTTCATTTAAAAAGTATATAGATATTGAACATTTTGAGGAAACTATACATAATTAACAAAAAAAACCACTAAATATAAAAGCTTAAAAACAATTGTAAATAAGAAGAATCTTAACAAAAAACCTCAAAATACTTAACACTTGAAAAAAACAAAAAAAATAGCTACACCTACACAAGAAAATAAAATATAAAAATTTTACTTTCGGAAATAAATAATAATTCATGAACACTAATGAGATCTTGGAAAAGTTTCAATACGAAGAGTGCGAAGGTATCCGTTTCTGCTTAGTCCAAAAACAGTTTTGATGCCGAGATTTTCCTGTTGTCGAAACGGAAACAAGAAAGTATATCCATATCCCCGTCAGGAAAAAGCGGATGTATATATTTGTTTGGGTGTGTTTTGTTAAAAGCATTTTATAAATAAAATGGAATGGACCTTCTGGTTGAATTGAAGGCTAATATCACATATATATCGCATGTGAAACGTCCTTCCACTCTTATTCAACTTTGTATTGTTTATTTCTTACATTCCTACATTATTGTAGTTAGTTGGTGAATCACTTTCGCCTTCCAGTCTGTCGATTCTGAGTTCGATCCTCAGTGCACACGTCAGAATTTTTCGTACGAAATTTTCTTTCATGTGAGTCGGATTACTGACTGATGACTACCTGACGCCACCCTCGTCCTCTAATACACTTGCTAAAATAGCAGACAACTCATCACTGACTCTATTCAGAGGAAGAGGGAAAACTAACAACACTGCTGTATAAGAGCAGCTGGTAAAACACATAGGAAGCAAACATTATTTAATATCACTGCTACAACTTGAGTCACTTTTGCTCGTTATTGAAGGTATTTGGTCAATCTATAAAAGTAATCTTTTGATGTAGGTATATTTTTCTTGAAATTTGTAATTATTTTATAAGTATAAGTGATTCTGCCACATATGTTTGTATTTCTTTTATTATAAAATATAGTATTTTTCTAAACCGAACCAAAACAAAAAAATTACATTTGAAATAAAAACGTGATACATAATACAGGGTGTCCGGACTAAGATCACGTGCAAAGATCCCTAATATAACGCTTTTGATTTTATGTCAAAATAAGAAAAACCTACTTTTCCGATTTTCTGAATTTATTATATATTTTAGTTTTTCTCGATATTATTGGTGCTTTAATCAGAACCTTTATTTAGAAAATGAAAAAAAAAGAATATTCTCGCATTGATTGATGTTTAATTTTCATACGAACAAAATTATAACAGACACTAATAAGAAAATATTGTTATTTTAATGAGTGTTTTTTTTAGATACTAAACTTGGCATTTTTAAATACCAAATTCGCGATTTAATTTAGAGGCTTTTTCTCAAGATACTAAGCTCTCAAATTTTTGTGGAGTGTTTTTTGTAAGATACTAAATTCGCGATTTTTATGTTGTGTTTTTGTAAGATACTAAATTAGCGATTTTTTGTTTAGTGTTTTTTTAAGATACTAAATTCGTGATTTTTTGTAGATGTTTTTCTTTTAGATACTAAAATACTAAATTTTTAAATATTTTTCAAATACTAAATTCGTGATTTTTTTTAGAGTGTTTTTTTTTTGCAGATACTAAGCTATATAATAGTGTCAGATAAGTTGGTTTTACTTGAACAAACGTTACACGCCGCGACAGTTATTCGTAGCTTTCCGGTCGAAAATCTTATTCCAGGCACCCTGTATATTAAAAAAGAAAGCCAAAAATGAGTTATCTTCTAAGATTCAAAACTTCAACGTTTCGTCAAAATAAAAGTCTAAAGGGGTAACTGTTCAAATACAGAATCTAACAATAATTAATTTTTAACTATCAATAGGATCAAAATGTTGAATATAAGTTTTAATGATTACGGGTGCGGTTGTTTCTTTAGATTTTAAAATTAATAGTATTTATGTGGTCTGTCCCTGAAGAACAACAACAAATACAGCATAAATATACTTCTGAAGAATTCTAATAACATTAATTCATAACTCTTATATAGTCCATACGAATAGCTACTTGAGGTGCACCTTATACTAAGTAGAAAAACTTCATATAAGCGAATGTATAAATATTTACCACAACTTATCACGAGGTTATTTTGTAATCCATGTAATTGTTCTTTCTGAATAAAGCCTTCAGATTAGCAAAAAACAAGCAGATCACATAAGAAAAATAATTAAAGTGAAGTAGGTATTCTCCGATTTAATCCAAGACAATATTTACCTCCACATAAATTAAACCACAACAAACGCTTTGCATTCCATTGTATTAGCAATGAACAATATCTATCCACTGGCATCTGATGAAAACAAATCTACTTATAACTTGTTTGGTTTGAGTTTTGAATTCAATTGGACGCTTTTCCAACGATGCATTCAACATCAACAACACACATGAAAATGAAATATCTTTAGTCTCTATTTAGGTGATTTTTTTGTTGTTATCTTTTCCAACTACATTTTTTGCGGATAAATAGCTGTTGCATTGTGTTACACAACTGTCAGTTTCTGGTGTGATAGTTTCATAAACTTAATCAACTCAACATGACTGTCCCAGACCAGACAAAACCACTTTCACTGTCGGAACTCGGAAAAAACTCCAAGTATGTTGCAATGCTATGCACAATGTTATCCTAATTTGTAACAGACATCGGTAACATAACTCTTATAGACACTGTCTATGAATTCATATGTTGAACGCTGTTGCAACAGCTCCCCAAAGGAATCTAAATCCAATTCAGTAATTATTTTAATTATTTTTTGATATTTTCTTTTAATTGATTTCAATTAATAACTTGGTTTTGAGGCGCGGTAGCGAAAACTGACGTTGACTTGATGAATTAGACTAATTTTACGTATTTTCATCTGGAATTTCTGACTTAACGTGTTAAAAAAAATATTTTTATAGACTGAAAGCAATTTGCATCATTTACGTTACATTTACACTTAATTTCCACAAAATGTGTTGTTTAATTCTTTAATTGACTTTGATTTACAACTTAATTTGTTAACAGCACCCGATGTCGACGATGAAGTGTTTGAAAAAGTTGAATTAGAACGACAAAACAACATAACTCAAAGAATATTTGCAAATTACCTAGAAAGGAAGTTATTTCCTCATCGAAAACCACAAAACCGGATACCCACAATCGAGGAGATCCTCCCAAAGACTACCAATAGGCCACGAAGATTTTCAAAACCTAAAAAGAATAAGATTAGTGAAAAGGCTGATGACGAAGAAAAAGGGGATATAGAAGAGGCTGAAGAAATAGATGATACAGATGAAGAATCATTGCAGACTGTGGAGTCTGAACAACACGACCTTTATGACTTCAATGAAGATCCACAGGAAAATGAGGTTTTCAATGGTGAGTTTCTTGTTTTTATGAAAAATTAAATAAGACTTTTTATTGGATGGTGATTAGATGGTCTATAGTATAATTATATATTTTTCTTGTCCGTCCGTGGATGGAAAATGTTTTGGATTCAAGGAGCAATTGGATCATAAACCTAAAAACTTTGAGCACACCAAAAAACTTGGTGATATGGACATTACTAAAGTTGATTGATAGATAACTGATGTTGGGTTATATTTTGAGTTTTAGTTTAGTGCTAATTCTTCTCGATCTTAACACTCTACATAGCCCCAAAAGTGTTCGGTTTACAAGCCTAATTCTCCTTTTGAGTGATGTCGTTTTAGGTGTTAACTGAAGACCCAAGATAAGTGAAATTCTTTACTGACTGAAACTTGTCATTGCCAATGTTGATGTTGGTGATATCTGCTTCGTTGCTACTCGATTTCATATATTTGAAATTCCCGATATTCACTCTGAGGCCCATTGATGTAGCATGTCGACTGATATTGTTGTAGCTTGTCTTTTATCTTCTACGTTTCTTGTGACGAAGTCAACGTCATCTGCATACGCCAAAAGTTGAACAGACTTGGTTATTATGCTGCTGAATGTTCTGATGTTAGCTCTTAGAACAATCGTTTCCGTGCATACATTAAACAAGTCACAGGAAAAAGTATCTCCTTGTCTGAAACCTTGTGTGGTGTTAAAAACTTCCGACACTGTCTTGTTTAATCGAACTACACTTTTCGTCTCTGCTAGGGCTATCTGACGTAGGCAGGGACTACTTGGGATAAGACTTGATAATGCGCTGGAGCATAGCTTCCAGTAATCCTCGGCTGGTGCGTTAGTTTGCACATTTTGTAGCTTGCGCGTGACCGTGCTTTAGAAATCTGTAGACGTTTCCACGAATTTCAGTGCTTCGAATTATCACACATTGCTCTTGATATTGTGGACCTGATATTTGCTATCTCTAGATAGTGGTCAGAATAGATGTTGGCTCTTCGTGTAACCTTGTGTATGTTCTTATGAAGAAAACATGTACTGCTGACGAGTATTTTTTCAAAAAAAAAAGACTACAACGAAGAATCAAAAAAATACCATCAAACAACAGATTATTACAAAATAAAATAAATAACCATTTTTAAAATACACAAAAAAAAAAAAACAAAAGCAAAAGAAAACTGAAGAACTAAAACGATATCAAAAATAATACAACAAAATAACGAGTTATATAAACTTTTAAAACAAACAGCTTATCATTATTTTAATGTAAAATTTATAAAAAAGAAAGCAAGATAAAGAAAATTCATTATGAGATAAATATACTGTTAATAATTTTGGTATAAATGAAATACATTACTTCTTATTAGTACTTTCAAAATGATGTGTCACACGACCCCACATGTCCATGTGTCCAGTCCATGATATGAAGATCAACGTACACTACCGGTCAAAAGTATGCGTACACCTAAGGAAAATATGTTTGACATTTGAATAGTTATAACTTGGCGGTTATAAAAAAATAAATGTTGCTTGGTTTACGAATATGTGGTAGTTGTTTGACATAAGTTTTGTAATTCTGAGATACTGCGAATTTTATAAATCTGTGAATTAAGTTCAATAAAGAATGAATACGTGTTTCCGAAAATAAATGACACCTTATAAGTATGCTTATATGGGTAGTTGGTTGGTGTAGGTGCTAGCACTCTCGCCTTCCAGTCTGACGATTCTGAGTTCGATCCTCAGTTCACGCGTCAGAATTTTTCGTAAGAAATTTTCTTTCGTGTGAGTCGGATATACTACCTGACGCCACCCTCGTCGTTTCGA
>JXPG01019830.1:497-11174 GCA_001015175.1 Megaselia abdita
ATTCAAATTTAGTAACTCAGTAATTGATTTCGGTATAGTATCTACTGATATAATTAGTTTAATCAAGTTAAGTTTGAATGAAAATTAAGAGGAGAAAATTATTCTTTTAATATTAATATAGAAAAAGACGTACTTGCTGACTATTTTTCTTCTATATTGAATAAAGACGTATAGATGGAATGAAGTTTTGTGAACCTCAAATAGATGATGAAGGTCTAGATAGAGATATAACTGTCGAAGAAACGAAATGCATTAGCTTCTATGAAAGAGGGTAAGGCTAGCGGTGAGAACGGTATTCCTATATGTTTCTGATCAGATCAATAGGGTTTCTAGTGGAGAAATTGAGGGTCTTCAAAATAAATCTATTATAGTTCCTCTGCACAAAAAAGGTGACAGATCTCTACCATCTAATTACAGGGATATGCCGGCGAAGTAAATTATTTTATTGACCAGACGAAATTTACGTAAATTACGGTCAAGTCAATAAGGTCATTTACGTTTAACGCCGATAAGTGAGATGTTCGATAATTTTTTTTGTTTAAATTAATATTAATGGTAATACAACTCAACAGGAGGTTTCAAAACAAAACACATGAACATTATAATTTAGTATAACATGTCTTTGCGTTAAGACTTAATGAAAAAACATTGTGCTCAGAACATACTTTCATATAATTACGAAAATCAGAACTTTGTGAAATATATGCCTTCGACTTTAAATTTTGTTTGTAAAGAAAATGTTTTTTATTTCAATGTTGTAACTGTAACAAAAATGCCAACTTTAAAGCCTAATTTAAATTTCAGTAATTTAATCTCTGTAAAAAAATGTAAGCCGATTTCTATTAAACAAAAGCAAAACTTGTCAATACATTTCATTACAAAACTTTTACTTTAATTTAATTTTTTTTTTATTTTCTGTCTTATATATTAAAAAACTTTAAAATAAAATTTATTTTTAGCAAAAATTTGGAAACAATATATTTTGAAAACAGTTCCAAAATTATTAAATGATTTTTTTTAGAACAATAAAGACAGATGAAACATTTTGACTTTCAGTTCTGTGAAAATGAAATGAAAGTGAAATGCAAAATTCTTGCTCAACACTAAAAATACAATTTATGACTTTAATTTTTAATTTTAGACTTTAAATTTTCTTAAAAAAAACTAGATTTTTTTAATTTTTTCGAAAATTGTTGTCACTGTTGACTCAAATATCTCATTTGTATAGGAATTAGTGCGGAAATATGAATGGATGAAGACATATGCTATCATGTATATTTCTTAATATAAAGTTCTGAAGTGTTTGCTGAGTTTTGAGTATTCGTCTAATAAAGGTTGGATTCTCCGTCTTTTTTGTTTTTCAGTGCAATCAGATAGATCTTTACTTTTTCGCTTCACTAACAACTTTGTTATTTTCGCTTTAATGATTATTATTTATTAGAGATTTAAATTAGACCGGGATTAGAAGGCAAGGATTAAGCTTTTGGCAATTTACTTCATTACTCAGACAAAAAATAAAAAATGTCAGTATATATAACTGCATTTTTTAATTGAACAAATAAACATTAAAAGCATACTTTTTTTGTAAACAAAAAGTTTAAATTGTTTGAAATTTAGAGGTTTACTAGAATGGTCATAGCTAAAAAAGGCGCAGTTAAATTTTGCAGGATCAATTCAGAATATACGGAGGTACAAAGCATAGAAGAACTGTGACTGGAATTCGCTAGAATTTTTTAGATATTCCACTTTAAAATTGAATTTTAAGGAAAAATCTACCTCTTCCGATAACTAACCCATAAAGTTAGGTAAAATGTGAAATAGTATTTTTTTTCTTAAAATCGTCATATAAATTCCCTTATAGAACACAAATCTGTTTACGAAACAAAAATATCTTCTACTGAAGCTGTGCAGCATCATTTTAAAAATGGCCATAAGTTTACGCCTATTTAAAGAAAAATGTGCCCAATTAAAAATCAGCGGTTTCATATATAAAGAAAATTCACATTTTTTTATTCCTTGGAATGTCTGTAACAAGACTTTCATAAAAAACGAAATGTATCAGAAATTTTGCAAGTTGATTGAGAGATGAAATGAAAGTCTTCGTAGCTAAAAAAAATAAATTTAAATCATAAATAATAAAAGATAATAACCAATAATTAGAATTATATATTTAATGTTAATATATATTATAGCAGTGATGAAAAAATACAAGAAATTCTTCAAAAGCAGAAACAGTAGCTATAATACCAATCATTATAGTATTCTATAACGGACTAACTATATATCATAATTACTTATTCAAATACATTTACCTTAAATATGGTATATTCAAATAAATTGAATATAAAAATTATTAGGTTATTACCCTTTCTGAAATGAAAGAAAATTGCTCTACCTTTAGTCGATTCAAGTTTCCAAACAAAAGCCAATACCGAAAATACACCAGTCATTCCCCTGACATATTCCCATGAAGGATAATTTAAATAATTTCTTTCAATAAATTATTCATGAAACATAGAAGGGGGTTAGGTTAAGTTACAATAGTAAAGTTTGACAAACCGTTTAACGCTTGTTAAACCAAACCTTCTTATTGAGTTACTGTTAATTACCTTTTAATTATACTAGCTCAATATATACATTAAAATAGGTATAGTGTAATCTTAATCAATTCAAAATGGCCGTCAATGGATGGCTGGTCAGTTGGTCGATTGGACATTAAAGACCAAAGCATAGCATAATTTAATATATTTTAAATTTCAGAATACAATGAAGAAGAAGGCAACGATAATCATGATGACGGGGAGAGAAAAAAAATATCCAGCAGCGAAATTACAGAAAAAGAAATATCAAAGACGATACGAAATATTTTATTAACCCATTATAATTTCAACTCGACAATATATATAGAGATATTAGCCTTAAAGGTTTCGTTTGGTTGTTGGCAAAAATATATTTTATCATGCAATACAGTTTTTTTTGTACCTTATTCTTATTATAAATATGTATTCCATTTCGATTCCTGTTCCCCTTTTTCCACCTTTTGCAGTTGGATGGACTGGGTTGGTTTGAATTGATTCGATTGCCTGTCTGCCTGCATGTTTTCTTGCTGTTTTAACTTCGAGACACCACCATCCACATATATCCATAACCTAAGATGGCAATAACATGAAACCAGATTTATACACATCCATTTTAACGTTTCATTTTCGTTTTTGTTTCACTTAACAATGGTATGAAAATCAATAATGTTGAATTCTAAAGACTTCCAATTAAGAATTTATAACTAAAAAACGAACCAAGCTAAAGAACGTATATATTAAGTTAATTACATTTGCTGTGTTGTCTTGTCAATTAAATTAATACAAATAAATTAATAATAAAATTATTTTTTTTAACAAGTATAAACAATTTCTGAATATGAATACAATAGAATTATCAATTTAGTATATTATATATATTTCATATATAGTATTAGAATGAAACAATGTTTAGACTTTCACTTTAGCTTTGTTTTCCTATTTAGTTCTTAAAAAGCATCTCTTGGATTTATACTAGAGTCATTTGTATATTAAACAGATTTGTAAAGAAATTATTTTAGTCTTACTAAATTACTACGGATGCTTTGGAGTGCATGCTAAACTTGACCTCCTTTCACATTCACACTAAGGGGTTAGATGCTAAAAGTGCGGTAAAGTTATTCGCCTCAGGTCAATTTAAGGAAAGCGTAGTAAAACATTCAATGTGGCACAAGTGCTTGTGTTAGCTCGGACCTCTTGAGCTAAATCGAATCATTAAGGCTGAGAGATGCATGCACGGTCTACCAAAACTCAAACTATACCTAAGGATCAAAATTCGGTATTTAATACCTCTAGAATCCCTCTTCAGCCGGTAACTTCTTCTATCCTTCTTTTATTTTATAGGTGTAGAAAGCTCCAAGTAAAGTTATCTTGACCTTACTCTTTTGGGAATTGTCAGCCTTATTAGCAATGGTTAGTGGTTGTAATTTATTTTTGAGTTTCAAACATATTGTTTCATTTTTATTATGAAATGTTTTGTTGAGATGTATTTTTGTTAATGTTTGGTCGTTTTTTTTTTTTTTTTCTTATTTTTTTTCTAAATATTTTATATATTTNTTCCAGGTAGATATTTTAATCGTTCGGACAATCTCGACTTCACTCAGTATTTTAGTTTTAATGTGTGTTTCACACTTTAAAATATTTAACCTACACAACGAATATCAAATATATAAGACACTCATTTATATATGTACCATACATATTATTTCGATTAATTGCCAACACAAATTTATTGTGTATACCATATATTTGAGGGTGTAAGTTGCTCATGTTGCGCAATGTTAACATATGTACATTTTTATCAATGCAAGCANCTTATTTTTTTTCTAAATATTTTATATATTTTGGTTAGTTATTTAAATATCTGAACATTTTTGTTCTGACAATTTTTCTTAAGCTTCAATAGGAATTTAGTTTGTTTTGTATGATTTTACTGTTCCAGGTAGATATTTTAATCGTTCGGACAATCTCGACTTCACTCAGTATTTTAGTTTTAATGTGTGTTTCACACTTTAAAATATTTAACCTACACAACGAATATCAAATATATAAGACACTCATTTATATATGTACCATACATATTATTTCGATTAATTGCCAACACAAATTTATTGTGTATACCATATATTTGAGGGTGTAAGTTGCTCATGTTGCGCAATGTTAACATATGTACATTTTTATCAATGCAAGCAGCATGAACAGCATACGTACAGCATCAATATAATATGTATTGCACAAATAAAATATGTGACATACTCAAAATATTAAATATCTAATTAAAATAATTATAATTTTTAAGTAGGGTTTCAAGTGGATTTCAAAAAAATTAGAATACCGTTCGAGTTTACCTTCTACAAGAAGATTTTAATGAGGTTTTCAAGAAGTGTTACTTAAGCATAGAATTTTTGTTTAGTTTACTTTCTACAAGAACATATGAAGAAGCATACAATAGGTTTTTAAGAAGTATTTAATTCCGAAAAATATTATCTTCTTCTAGAGGGCTACAAGTAGGTTTAAAAGTAGCATTGAATAGGTATAGGTTATGGCCAAAATATCTGTATATATACAAATGGCCTGGCGGCGATTAACGCCATAAAATCAAGGTTATTGCGGAATGTCTCAAGGAACTGTATGATGCTTTTTTTTACATACACGTAAAAAATTATGTAAAAAAATGTTTGTAAAAAAATTGTAACTAAAATAAATAGCAGGTTATCTGATAACATTGTTATGGTAGGTTTGATATTTCCACCNATATATATTTATTTAAAATCTAATAGAATTATTTATATTCATTAAATTTTCCCACACAAAAATAAAAACAATATTGTTTTTATCTAAACGTTTTCAGACACTCATTCTGATTCAGGAAAACCAAACATTCGAAAAATCGAAAATTTAGAGAAAAGTCGACGAAAAATGTCAACATGTTTTGTTATGGGGATAACAAAATTATTATTTCATCAACTTTTCAAAAATGTTCATGAAAAGTATCAGGTGTTTGGTTTTCTTGACTCGATAGCTACTTAAGATAATATATCTACATCAAAAAATATTTAATTTTCCAGACCCCTCACATCGAGTATCTAACTAGTGCAAAATTGCCAGATAGGCGGGTATCTATTGTTTGGTTTTATTGAATCAGAAGGAGTATCTGAAAGCTTTTAGATGTAAAAAATATTGTTTTTATTTTTTTAAATTACCCTTCAAATCCTATCTGGAAGTTTTGCAGATACTCGATCTGAGTGGTCGTTTTCGGATGGTTTGCGCAAATTAAATATTTGTTGATGTAGATATAACGTTAAGTAGCTATCGAATCAAAAAAACCAGACATCAGATACTTTCCATGAACATTTTTGAAAAGTTGGTGAAAAAATATCAATATTTTTTCCCCAGAACGAAAAATGTTGATATTAAAATTGACGTTTTTCATCAACTTTTCATCATATTTTCGAGAAAGTGTCTATAGCTTGATTGTATTGAGTCAGAAGAAGTATATGAAAACGTTTAGATACAAAAAAATATAGTTTTATTTTTTTGTTTGGGGAAAATGAGCCTCCAGATCCTATCTTGTAGTTTTGCACTAGTCAGATACTCGATCTGAGGGGACGTTTTTGGATGGTTTGTTAAAATATAACCTTAAGTAGCTATCGAATGTGGAAAACCAAACATCAGATACTTTTCATGAACATCTTAAAAAACTTATACTCCATAGTACATTTGAAATATATATAAAATACAATAATAAAGAGTTTCATTTTTGTTGTATATTTGTATTTGACGATACATTAATATCTAGAGCGGTATCTAATATATAATGTTATGAAAAAATATACACTTTTTCTATATTTATATATTAACAAAATAATTTAAAAAGATAACAAATATGAAAAATAAGACATTTAGAAAAAAACTTAGGTGACTTTATCTGTTTCACCTTTTTCCCTAGCAAGGTACTTTTGCAATACAAAGGGAACATGTATGTAAACAAAAAATGTATGTAAAAAAATTCCCATTTAGAGAAAAACATTTGTTTAAATTTGTATATGATTGTGGGCATAGAGATTCATGTAGGTATCAGAGATTATTTTCCAACCCAAAACAACATTTAATATAGCAAATTTGTTGATAGTAAATATTACTTATCTATAGTAATTGGTGCTATTAGTATCCGTTTATTGTGAACTGGTAATTTTTCATATTTCTTTCTAAAATATCTTAACTACATTTTGTAGTAAGACTTCAAGTTGTAAGATATTGTGATAGTAGAATTTAATTTTTGTAATTTAACAATTTGTGACGATTTCGGTGACGATTATTCCCTTCATTAAGCTGGAATTACAATGTATTTTTAATGTATTTCATACAATTTGGAGATAAAACTAAAATATGTTCTTACACATAAAAATTTAACAAAAAATATAAACAATTAAATCACAAATAAATAATAAATTGTCAAAATATTGGTTGTCTCAAAAATAGTAATCATGACAGTAATATTAAGTCTTCATGACAGATTTTCAAAGTCACAGAAAGACACATACTTCATGGTGTGATATGAAAATTACACAGAATTTTTTAATACGATAATCACTACATGATAACAAAGTGACCGAAAACAGACAAGATGATTTTGTAAAGCCCTCCTCCTCTTCGAACTAGTAAATGTAGTTATTATGAGATATCAAACATTTTTTTTGCTACGTCTTGAGCTACCTTTGGTTCGTTGTGTGATTAACTTTTTTGTATTTTGACATAGGATTGTTTTTTCACAATTTAATAGCAAAATCAAATTAATGTATATAAATTTGTAGACATATTTTTAGTCTTTAAATAATATTGAAAGGTGGAATATATAATTGAAAAAACCATTTAAATGGTAAACATACACTATTTCTCCCACACTTCAGTAATCTAAATAAAAATGTTGTTTCAATATCAAATAATTAATTAAATATAAGGCTGGTCAAACTTTATACGTATCTATAATTGGTTTTGTTCGGATATTTAGACCTTATTTCATTTTGATTAGTTGGAAAATAGCATGATGATTTGGTTAGCATTTTGTGCGTTATACTTCATATAAATAAAATACAAACACGAGAAAAGAATTAGTTGGCGGAAGTCTAGGAAACATTAATTGTAACTAACGGAAATAATTTAACTTGATACAAATAAGGTAGATCATTCAAAGCTTGATTTTCAAGAAATTATTATATGCGTCATTCATTACTTATAAAAATAGAAAGGTAAAACTTAGACATGCAACACAATTGTATTACTGATTAGTCCAATTTAATAAAAAAAGAACGGACATATGATACTTTGACATGCTCCATTTATTTACCTCAAAAAGAGTAATTTTGGATAGACTTTTTTTTATATAAAATTTACTCCAAAAGTTTTCACAGTGTAATTATATGTACAGATAATTTAATAAAAGCCAGCCAATAGCAAAAAAACACTTTATTATAATCCATAGATCTACAGCAAACATATCGTGTTCGAAGTATTACAGTGGAAAAATGAAATTATCTAATTATCGTAAGTAGTATGAAAGTAGAAACCCTCCAATCACTATCTTAATAAAGTACATAACAAGTTTAGCATAATTTGCAATCATGTGCGATAATATCCACTTTAAACGAAAATAAACAATTATGTATTTAAGTCAACAATCATTTAAATTAATCTTTTATGTGAATGGGAGAGAACAATTGCTTCAAGAAAATATGATATTCACACGACTTAACAAGCCTGACTCCCTAATACATATACAATTCAACTAACTAGTTGAACATTTAGGCCGTCAGTCAGTCAACCAATCAACTAACTAGCTCCACGGACAACGGAATGAAATATAAAACATCTAAATAACGCCATGCCAGTTCTAATAAATATTTCAATTCCAATTTTTCTTTACCATAAAACAAGTAGTTAGTTGCAGTTAAACTTTTAGTTAGCATTTGATTAGATATTATTTTGTCTTATGTTTTCTACCTCACAACATTATATTTTCCACCAATTACCTACTTAATTTAAAACTAAGTAGTTTCTTGCATCTCGACTTTATTCATTGCTATACGTTGATCTGTTCGGCAGAGATGAGCTTCGATAGTTTGACGTAAAGTATTACGTTTTTTCTTACATTCTCTTATTCAATACTCAACTTTTACATTTTATTTCAAATTTATTGACGACATTCACAAGCATTTAAAAGTTATAGAAATGGTTGCCCGTAATATATAATTTCAAATATGAAAGATTAAATTTTGTTTAATTTATTATTAGAAATATCCTTCCGGGTTTCTTTTAGAAAGAAATGATCAACTATGAATCTTAATAGATTTTTACTTTCTAAGAACAAAACCAAAAATTTCAAAAGAATGTAAGATTTCAGGAAAAAAATCTCGATTTTTCTAAAATTGAAAATGTACGGAATATATATTTGATGGTCCCTTGCAGGGGAATCAGAACCTATCGGTAATTGTAATTCGTCTCCATATCTCTTGGTCTTGTGCTGCAGTTCTCCAGTAGTTCTTAAAGTCACGATTAACAAGCATGATTTTTATTTAATCTCCATTGTCGGTTTTGATATATGAAATATTGCAAAGTCTTGAACTCACGGCTCCAATTCTGATGTTTTTGAATTGCTTATTGTNCTCTTGTGCTGCAGTTCTCCATTTGCCCATAATATATAATTTCAAATATGAAGGACTAAATTTTGTTTAATTTATTATTAGAAATATCCTTCCGGGTTTCTTTTAGAAAGAAATGATCAACTATGAATCTTAATAGATTTTTACTTTCTAAGAACAAAACCAAAAATTTCAAAAGAATGTAAGATTTCAGAAAAAAAATCTCGATTTTTCATTTCATATCATTTTATGTAAATATTTGAAATCTACTCTAAAATTGAAAATGTACGGAATATATATTTGATGGTCCCTTGCAGGGGAATCAGAACCTATCGGTAATTGTAATTCGTCTCCATATCTCTTGGTCTTGTGCTGCAGTTCTCCAGTAGTTCTTAAAGTCACGATTAACAAGCATGATTTTTATTTAATCTCCATTGTCGGTTTTGATATATGAAATATTGCAAAGTCTTGAACTCACGGCTCCAATTCTGATGTTTTTGAATTGCTTATTGTATCTACTACTTGGTCTTCTCAACGTTCACGATACATACATACGTCTCGGTCTCTGGCTGTTGTTCTACAGTTGGGTAGACCTTTAGTCAGTTTGTTAGTTTGCGAATGAGTTGGCTACTTCAACTTTTGGGTACAGGGAATTGTAGGCTTTCATTTGATAGCTTTTTGAGATCTTTAGCCTTTTCGGGTCCCGAGATATCACGTATTTTTGAATTCTGATGAATCCTAAAATAACTTTGAAATTTTTTTTTTTAAAGTAAAGTTAATGTAGATAGTCCACAAAGCTTACAAGCATCGATTCCATCGAATCCAGAGCTCTTGTTAAATTTAAACATTCACATGGCCGCTTTTACATTTTTCATTTCAACTTGGCAGATGTTGATCGCTTGACTTAATATAATAAGCTTAAATATTTCCATGAAAAACGTTGTTTAATTCGGTTTATATTTTATTACTACAAAAATGGCGTCATTTCTAACATAACACAATTGTAATATTAAAATAGCAACAACAATAAGAATTGGATGTGAGGACTTTCTTACTTAATCATCTCATTATCATCTCTTCTATAATTTTTGTTTTTAGACTGATATTCCTTATAGGAATTAATAGAGTGATGGTGGGAGAAGTTCATGGTGTAGCAGTGATATTAAGGAATGTTTTTTCCTATATGTATTACATAATAATTCTTTATTCAGCTTCAGTTAAAAAACAACAGCCTACATTAAACTAATGCCTTAATAAATTACGCTTAATGCAATCATAATATACATTAAAATAAATATTTAAAAAAAAATTGTTAAAAAAATCAATCATTACAATCTTAAAATTTTATATAATATAAATATTGTTGGTCCTTATGTGGGTTCAAGTTTTACATAAAACATACTTCAAAAGCATAAATTCTATTAAGCTTAGTTAAAAAAAAAAAAAAAACTAAATCACACAAC
>JXPG01019846.1:546-11737 GCA_001015175.1 Megaselia abdita
TTTTTTTTTTTTTATTTTTTTTTTTTAGATTTTGTTTTATTTTTTTTTGTTATTTTTTATCTTACTATTGTAATTTGTTTTTTTTTTTTTTTTTATTTTACTTTTGTAATTATGTTTTTTTTTCGTTCTGATTTAGAGTAAATGTTAGTTTATTTTTGTTTCTAAATAATTAAAATACTTTGGTTATTTGTTAGATTTTTGCGATGATGAATATTGCGTTTTTTGTTATTTCTAGGTGTATTTCGGACTCAATTTTGTTTCCTAATAATTATTTGATTATGTTGAAATTTTAGTAGATTTTTTTTTATATTCTAATTAAAAATTTTAATCAAAATATACTCTTTTCATATTTTTAATATTTGATGGTGAGCAACTATAATTTTGTTTATAGTATATTTATCTGAATACGACGTTACTCATTTTATATTAATGTTTTTCTACCAATTAATTTTTCATTTATTTTGTTTAATGTATTTGTTAATTTTGAGAAGTTCTTTGCTATTAAAATTTTTATTTATTTCTTTATTATTTTCGTTTAATTTTTATATAATTCATATAAGAAAAATATGTATATATTTTGTTTAATTTTTTTTTTTTATTTCTGAGGTTATTATATGCGATGTTTGAATTTTACTTAAAAGTTTTATTTATTTTAAAACTTCAGAGAAGAGAGTGAACATTTATGAAAAGACTTTTCTTTTTTAATTATTGAAGGTATTTGTTTATATTAGTTGTTTGTGGAACTTCGCATAAACCTCTACTAAACTATAGATAATTTAAATTTCATAATATTTTGTATTTTTGCTTTATGATAATGATATTTCCGTAATTTTGTTATATTAAATATTGGTTGGATTTTGGGGAGTTATTAAAATTTCATTCATTAAAGACGTCGAACAAAAATGCCCAACCATTTATAAAAATGTGTATTGTACAGAGCAATATCCATCTTTTTTTATTTATAAATTGTTTTTTTGTTACGAATCTTCGAAACTAATTATCTACAAGAAATTGACAATACAATAAGTTTCTGACTCCTCTCGTGATTGTGAAAATCTTGGAATTCTGGAAACTTGGAACCTTTACCTATGCTCTGAGGGCTTCTCACGATTTTCCATAGTCAACAATACCTACACCCTTTGATAAAGATGCTTTAAAAAACAGTGAATAATTTAAAAAAACGTAAATCATAACGTAATGTAAAAAGAAATAATTACTTACTGTTAATAACATAATGTTACTAACAAAACCATACCTACCCATCTCTGACACCTCAAAATCTATGAATGAAAACATATTCCCGCGCAAATTAATTTAAGTTTAAGTAGTTAATAAAACATGCAAAGTTATAAATAAAAGCTATTCCGGCTCAGTCAAGCACATGCAACTTGTAATTCCAACTTTATATTGAGAAGAAAATAAAACAATTATAATTTACACATTCCGTTCTAACAGTAGTCAATATTTCCTGACGAGAACAGGTCTCGTGTCGCATCTTCGAAATGAAACATCTCAATCTAAAGCAGTATCTCATCATAGAGCCGGCTTTGATCTTGATGTATCTTCCGTTTTATTTGACTATAACATTGAATAAGAATTTCGAGTTGGTCAAAATCTGTCGCCTTGACCTATTACTCTCACCGACCTTGTGTGAAATCTTACCAAACATTGAGCTCGAATGCAAAGACATTTTGAAAGAAAATGAAAATATTACTATGAATGGATTCACATGGGAACCTTATAAAAATGTATCTGATGCAAGTGACGATAACTTCAACTTTACATTTTGTAAAGCAAGAAGCGATAGCGAAACCATCGCTACAACGTATACCGGAATTCGTACTCCAATAGGTATGTATAAAGCTTTGGAGAGCTTTCTGTGATCATGAATTTCAGGTTCGATTTTCTTGCTTATAATTGCTCTGTTTGCTGGAGGATGGAGCGATAGATTCAACTTAAGGAAGCCTCTCCTCTACTTCCCTTTTGTCGGTTGTATCTTGTCATTTGCAAGTGAGCTATTTTCATCACAGTTTTAACACTTGACTTAATATCAACTCTTTCAACAGTTCTCCTAATATCGTCAATTTACATGGACACCATTCCATCGATCTACCCAGTCCTCTTATCAGATGTTGTGTCAAGTATGTTCGGTGGATTAGGACTCTTCATGTTTGGAGCATTTACTTATATGAGCGTTACCACAAAAGAAGAAGACAGAACTTTCCGATTTGGAGTTTTTGCAACACTTGCTAACATCCTCAGCTTCTCTTCAACTTTAGCTGGCTTCTTTCAAACGCTAGGTTATCGGAGTAAGTTGGTTTTATACAACATGATATGTATAACATTTTGAATGGATTCAATGTGTGCCTGTATAATGTTGGGAAGTATTCGAAGAAGAAGTAGATACGAAATGGAAAGAAGAAGTGTTCGTATTAGGGAATGTTGGGAGGTATTCGAAGAAGAAGTAGAGAAGTAACACCATTACAAAGAAGAAGAAGAAGTGTTGTATTAGGAATTAAGCCTTCAAATTTTCACCAATATATGATGAGCTCCTTCCATTCACAACCTACCAATCGTTTGCCTCCGACCTCGGATGCGAATCCTTGTACACTCTTGAAGCCCTAATATAACTGATATAACAGATGATTGTAATGAATTCTATACTCATTGTGTTCATAGAGAGGTCCATGAATCATTGTTTTCTCTCAAATATCCCTAGTAGGTTCTTGTCTGAATTTGTCAAAATTCGCTATTCCGCCTCATACGAAAGAGCTGGTATTATGAGTGTCTTATAATTCTTCATGTTTTTGTATCTTCAGTTTTGTGCAACTTAGATTTGAGAAGCCTGTTTAAATAAAGAATGCGATTGGCGAATACATTTCTCCGTCTGATTTCCGGCGTGATGCTAGAGCTTCCCAAATACATGAAATCACTCACTGCCTTGAGCTCATGATACAATATCTTTAGGTTTCTGCTTGATTTCAATTACTTAGTTCTCTCGACGTTCACTATTTGACCCATTTTTTCGACTGCATCACTGATTTTCGCATAGTTTAGTTTCAGGTCTTCTACATTTCCGTCTACGATATCAATATCATCAGCAGTTCTAGCAGTTGAATCCAGGATATTGAATCTAGGATTTTACGATAAGATGAACCTCCTGGCAAACTAGTTCCTTGCTACTTACAACTGGTCCTAACCATACCCTTCTCTAAGTGCAGTGTTCGGGCTTTGTCGAGTTTTTCTGTAATTTTGAACAACACAAAATTACCTAGAAGTCGAGTCCCGATTTGTATTTTATATATAAAAAATAAACATAACGAGCATATAGAAACCGTGACCTATTGACTCGATCTCCAGTATTCTATGCATTAAACCAATGGACATGTCAGCCGTCTCAACTTTGAGTAATATTTCAGTGTAGCAGTTATATTAAGGAATTTTTGCTTCCTATGTGTTAACAGCTCTTATACATCAGTGTTGTTAGTTTTCCCTCTTCCTCTGAATAGAGTCAGTGATGAGCTGTCTGCTATTTTTAACAAGGGTATTAGAGGTTCCCTTTTATTTCATCAACATCGAAANGATATTAAGGAATGTTTGCTTCCTATGTGTTTACCAGCTGCTTTTCTAAATCCGTGTTGTTAGTTTTCCCTCTTCCTCTGAATAGAGTCAGTGATGAGCTGTCTGCTATTTTTAACAAGTGTATTAGAGGTACCCTTTTATTTCGTCAACATAGAAACGACGAGGGTGGCGTGAGTTAGTATATCCGACTCACACGAAAGAAAATTTCTTTTGTAAAATTCTGAAGTGTGCACTGAAGATCGAACTCAGAATCGTCAGACTTGAAAGCGAGAATGCTAGCACCTACACCAACCAACTACCTTTTTCAGCCATACTTTCACTATAATTAAAACTGACACTTCCCTTGTAGATGTATCACCACTATAAGTACAGTGTTCAAGTTTTGTCGGGTTTTACTGTGATTTGTATCCAATCAAAGTCTCATATCGTTTTAGTGATATAAGGAAGATGTCATCCCGATATCATCGGACGAATAATAAGGATGTCTTAACTTTCTATCGATGATACCAAACCCCACTTAGAATCAAATAAATCTTTTTACATATAATCTAAAATCAATTCCAATTTTCCAGTTTGTCACATCATATCTATATTAATTTTCTCGCTTGGATTCCTCCACGTGATTTTTTTTGTTCCTGAACCGAAAAGTATTCAAAAGCCATCTAAGATGAAATTCGGATCCGACAATCCAGTTTTCGAAAACTCAGAATTACCTTCATTCACAAATAAAATGCGAAAGCCAATCGATGACGCCGTTTCAGAAGAAGAAGAAGAAGCCTCGTCTAAAGCCTGTGATATTAAACTTGTGGTGGATCCATTCAAAGTTATAAACAGAAAGCGTGATTTAAGATACGTTCATTTCCTTATTATCCTTTTGATCATAGTTTCTTGGTGTGTAGGAGCTCCAGCCAATGGGGAAGGAGAGTACGACTATTGGATAGTTCAGAATCAGTTGAAATGGGACGAAGTCACCTACAGTGTATACGTTGGCTTATTCACAACTATTTTCGGAATCTTCGGAACATTCTTAGCATCAACAGTACTCTCCAAAATGTTAAAGATTAATGATTCTTTGATAGGACTTACTGCAGCTATAACAACCATCATTTCGAGGTTACTGTTTGCGTTCGCGAGAAACGACACAACTTACTACATAGGCGGAGCTTTTTCACTCTTTGAAAGTGTTAGAGCATTAGTGGTCAAATCAATCAGCTCTTCTCTAGTGGAACCAGAAGAAATAGCCAGACTTTTTTCTTTGATGACTCTTTTGGATTGCGTTGGAGGTTTCTTCATTCCTCCACTTTATGGTTATATATACTATTCTACTAAAGACACTTTCCCCGGAGCAGTTTATATTATGAGTCAAATTTTCTACGTTTTTGTCACGGTTTCATTTATAGTAACATACATTTTACTAAAGAAGATTAAAAAAAGCAAGAATGAAATTGAAATCAAGAATGATTTGTTTGAACAGACGAGGTTTTAAGTTTTCCAAAATTTGTTTTTTTGTTTTTAATATAATGTTTTGTTTGTGTTTTATTTAGATGTGTTTTGTTTCTGAATATTTTCTGTTCTTCTTAAGAAAGGTCTAATATAATCTGTCCTTCCCAATTAAAGCCATTTTAACGTGTGAGAAAAGAAGAAGAACGAACTAATAGTTTTTAAAATGAAAGAAGAAGAAAGCCAACATTTGAAGTGCGTTTCCAAAGAAGAAGATATATCCAAATACATCCCAAAGGTCTAAATTGTGAATGGCTTATACTGGCCTGGTTGACACGTGTACATTTTTCTCACACTGAAAATCAATTTAACTACGGAATTTCGCGTCTGTAATTATGGAGCTTATTTAGATAAATCGTGATGCTCAGTTTGCTGGTTTCCCTCAACTAAAATAAAGCTTCTGTTTGTCAGATGTTAGAGTAGGAATATTAAGTTTTTTTGTTAATTATCAATACCCATGGCAGTAAATCTAATATTGATATAATTTATTGTCTGAGGCGTGGTTCTAGGATCGAACTCTGAATCGTCAAAGCGGAATTCGAGAATGCCTCCATAAATAGGAGACACAAGCCCTTCATTACCCTCTGTTGCGAACTAACTACGATGAGATCTCACTATAATCAGGAAAGACTTCGTTCTCAAGACACTGGCAGAAAGCTTCAGAGACGAAAATAAGAAGACCTTAACATATAAGGTGATTGGTATACCGATCGCTAACTGAGCAGCTCCTTAACTAAGCTCCATTAATTGCCAAGGTCTACAGAATGCCTTTCTACGGATCATCACAGCATGACATGTAATGGCAAAAGCAGACTCAAGTCTCCAGCAAACAACCTCAACACGAAGACTCAGAAGAGCAATCAACACTACCGTTGTCAAAGTACCCATAGAACATTATACCAACAATAGATCCTGAGAACGTGAAGAGCTGAAATCAGCCCAGACGAAAAAACGCTACCGCGAAAAACACGCACTACCTTCACACAACTCATAACTGACTGACAAACTCAATAACTACAATGCCAAGATCCATGACTTCATCCCAGACATCTACTATAATACCAAGTTCCAATAAAAACAACAATCAACCTAAAACAAACTTTATTATTAAAACTTACAAATAAGTCTGTTCGATCCTCCTGAACGAATCAGCTTTGACTACTTCAGCTTCTTTCTTCTTCTTTCTATTAACCTTTCTCAGCAGAATATACGTCACAATGAATGCAATTGTAACGGGGATGAAAAACACTTGACTTAGCATATAAATTGCCCCTGGGAAAATCTGCAAATTCTTAATCCAAACATAACTGTATAAAGGTGGAAAGAAAAATCCTCCGAAGGAATCCAGCAGACTCATTAAGGAAAACAGTCTTCCGATTTCCTCGGGATCTACTAAAGACGAGCTTATTGATTTGATTGGAATGACTCTCATACTTTCAAAGAGAGTTAATGCTCCACCGATGTAGTAAGTGGTGCTGTCCTTTGCGAAAGCAAAGAATAACCTCGAAAGGATTGTGGTGATTGAAGCGATCAGACCAACTAAAGGATCACTTATCTTGAACAATTTTGATAAAACTGCTGTTGCGAAAAATGTTCCGAAGATTCCAACGAGAGTTGAGTAGAGTCCAGCGTATGTACTGTAAGTGTTTCCGTCCCACTTCAACTGTAGTTGTAAGAATTTGAAAACGTAGTCTCCCTCTCCACTGGCAGGAGCTCCTACAAACCAGTAAGTCAGAATCAAAAGAATTATGAGGAAGTGAACATATCGCAGAGATCTTTTCCTTATGATGACATTGAAAGAGTCGACTACTAAAGTTAGGTCACAAGCTTTTGCCTTGGCTGGTGGGAGCGGAGGATCTTCAATGGGAAGAACCCCATCGATAGGGTTCTCAACCTTAGCCCTCTTGGTGATCGGAGGGGGTAACTGAGGTAATTCTGTGTTTTCGAAGGCTGGATTATCTGCTTCGAATTCTGACTTAGATGATTTTCCTATGTTCTTTGGTTCAGGAACAAAGAATATCACGTGGAATAGTCCTATGAAAAGTATGACTATGGCGATTATATGGCCATCTGAAAGGAGAGAATGGTTATGTCAACTTATAGTAAAGTTTCATAGTCTCACCTCGATAACCCAACTCGGCATAGACTCCTGCGAAGCTCACAATAAAAGTCAGAGCGTTAGCAACTATTCCGAAGACACCCAACCGGAAAGTCCGATCTTCTTCTTTAGTCGTCACAATCATGTAAGTGAAGGCTCCTAAGAAGAAAAGAGAAACTCCGCCAAACATGTTGGACAAAACATTGGCTACTACGATCGGGTAGACTGAAGGCACGGCATCCATGAAGATCGAGGAAAGAAGGAGGACTGTTTATGATGGAATTTTGGATTAAATATTTGGATTTATTCATGAAGACTTACCAGAATATGAAAGAATCTCCCCGATGAAGGGAACATAAAGTAAAGGCTTCCTTAAGTTGAATCTGTCGCTCCATCCTCCAGCGAAAAGCAGGATTATCACAGAAAATATTGAACCTGGAAGTAATTCATAAGGGGAAAGGATATTTATTTTATGTTTAATTTTTGAGTTGTTCAAGTGAATTGAAAAAATAGCATATTTTTGGACGATGTTTAAATTTTTCAGGTTTCTTCGCGTAGGAAAATACAACAGCTCTTAAAAATAAGAGATTGTACATTACTGACAAGTATGTGCGAAATAGTAGGTCGGCGTTGTTTGTCTCTTTTTTTTTTAAGATGAAAAGAGAGAAAAGTTAAATCAAAGGGGTTGAAATTGAATATTCTTCTTCACGCTTACTTTGATTGGTTACTAACGATCCAAAATTTGAAAAATAATAAGCACGGTTCCGATGAAGTTCTAGGCAGGACTTTTCAAAGCAACATACATACTCGAAGAACATGCCGAGAACACTTAAGACAGCACAAACATTAGGACAACATAGTATATTTGACTCACACTAAATAAAATTTCTTACTAAAAATGCTGACGTGTGCACTGAGGATCGAACTCAGAATCGTTACAGTGGGTGATGAGAGTGCTAGCACCTACAACCAACCATCTACCTACAAAAAAACAAATCTTGGCATATCCATTCTTTGCGAAAGGGGGTCATACCAAAGAGGCTATATGCTCGGTAGCGGAACATCAGACCACTGAGGCAGATCCTCGAGAAAACCCATCAAGGCTATACTCTACCATGCAGGTTCTTTAACATCTTGTTGGGAATGATCATGAAAAATGCTAAAATCAACAAAGTTAACATACTCTACAACAAATCAAGCTTGAAGACAACCTTTACAAGGCAGCCAGACTTATGTAAATATAGGAAAGACAAACAAGGAGTCCCTTGTTTTCACAACTACAACATTCCATAGCTTGTGTTACACCCAGAAATTATATACTCCACTTCCAAACATCAAGAACGCGAAGATACTAAAACATTTGATGTGCTGCTGACCTTTAAGTTCTGAAGAACCTATGGATGCACCTGAGGTAAAGATAAAGAAACGCTGTCGCTCTAAGTATAACACAGTAGGCAGGCCAATACCAAACTATACAGCACCCACCTTCGCTCCACAGCTGCGTTGTACTAACTGGCAGAGTATACATACATTATTCGCAAAACGCATACGTTCGAACCTTCACAAATTATGTCACGCCATGGCTAGTGAGAACCATCTTCATCAAGACAAGAACATCTTTATTATGAAAGAATACACAGTCATGTTAGTAGCCCCATATACTCTGAATTGTCAACCAACCCTAACCGCGACCTGACACAGTAGCCAGCACTACCGCGTAAGTATAAGGACAGCATCGACATCAACTAGAAAACTAAATAATGGAAAATAGAACACTACCAAGACAACAACCTAACTTTTACCATACATACATATCCAGCAACGAACCTTTAACGAACAAAGCCTTTGCAAATAATCCTATTCTGAGCCTCTACTTTCCAACTGACGGGTTGTTTCACAGGTCTAGTGTTTAGGTTAGATGGTCCACGTCGAGGATTGTAATTCCCTCAAAACGTGTAATTTTTCCTACACCGATTGAGGTTTAACGATTTACACTTCGATTTTTAACAGAGAAGTTCAGCCTGAAAAAAAGGATATTCTCTATCCAAGTGTTGTGACTATCTAAAATCTAGCTCATCAGTCAACCGAGAGTTTTTGGTAAATTATATGCCGTTAACCTGCAGATGAATATTGGATGTGGTCGGCCGGTTAAAATTTTAGGCGGCTGAAAAGTCTGGGTGTAGATTTAATTTCGCCGCTAATGCCTAGACAAGCTGTTTTTTTACCTGTACTTATCTACAATTTGATTAAGTCTTAGTAGCATGCTACCAGGTTTGCGTGTGTTGGGATATACAATTTTTACACGCATACCAATGTATGATTTTTTCCTTCTCTCCTCAGATTCCTGTCTGAAAGTGTTTTGCTTTCTTCAGAAGTCAGATATCTTGTGTCTCTTGTGAAAAGAACCAGTTTAGTTTTTGCCACATTAACACCAAACCCATGGGTTCTTGTTATAAATCTGTAGAGACCATTCTTGAAGTAAGCATTTGCTCAGTCCAATTAACTAATTGTTCTTAGACTCCCATCTCTGATAGTGCTGAGATTAGTTTAAAATCGAAACTTGATCTTATAGCAAAATCTTCGTCTTTCCATAGTCTTAAGCAAGAATGAAGACATGCTTATTACAGGGTTCGTACAAAAAATTGTTTACTCTCTGAAGCCTGTTTAGGCTCTTTTAAGCCCTAATTTTTCTACAAAATAATCCCCACAGATTTAGTGGAAAAAACGCAAAAAAAACATATATGTATATCTCTTATTTCTAGGATTTTTTCTTTACGTGATTTACTGATTTTCTCGCGTTTCACCGATATCGATGGGTTAATCACTGGGATTTTTAAGGAGGAAATCTGAAACATAATTTCAAGAAATCAAAATCCTTGAAAAATTACAAAATCTGATAAATATTTACTAAATCTAATCAAAAACGTACAAATTCTATAGTTTTCATCGAAATCTTTCCCTACACAATTCAATATCCTTATCTTGTTTTTTTTTTGTTTATTGTATATTCTCTTCTTACTTTAGATAAGATTGTTAAGACAATTACAGACGAAAACTTATTTAATTAAATAGTCTTATTTTTTAATTTGGATTTTTTTTACATTCAATTAAAAATTAAAAGAAATATTGCAATAATAAGTTGTTAACTTCTGTAAAATTACTTTTGTTTTTTAAATGATTAAAAACCAAAGTTAAATATTAATTTTATAACAATGTAAATTGTAAATTGCAACTTTAAATCATTTAGATTAAACACAAATTTTAATAAAAAACATTAATATCTTGAAAACGATTTTGTGTTTTAATCGTTTTTTTTTTTTTAATATTGTTTTTTTTTTTTTACAGATATAAAAACACTTTTTTTTCTGAATATTTATTTTAGAACTATATTACTATAAGTTTTGTTATCCGTATTTATTTTTCACACTATTTTTTTTGGAATACAATAAAATTTTAATAAATAAAAGTTTTGTGAATCATTTCAATTAAAAACAAATATTTGGAATTTTAAAAAGTGTAGTTTTGGGTTTGTAATTGACTTGCATAATTTTTTTTGTTTTTTCAAAATTTACTATGACTTTTGTTTGATATTTATCATTATTTTTGTTTAATTATTTTATTTTTTTCAATGTAGATCTTATTTTGAAAAATATTTTGTCTATTTTTAGACTCTGAATNAAATATATTTATTGTCTCAAGAAGAATAATTAGTAGAAAGAAAATAAATAATACATTATATACGAAATATACATTAAAAGAAACTAATACAAAATCTTTAAGCAAATTAAAATGTACAAAAAATTAAACAGAGGAATCTAAAAATTAAAATTCAAGATTTCTATTCTAAAATAATGTATTAATAATTATAGTTTGTTAAAGCTAAAAATATTTTGAATACAAAAAACACAAAAATCATAATTAGAAATCGTTTGATCTCCTCCTATTTCGTGTTTTGGAAATCGTTTTATTTTTAATTATAAATAATAAACTAAAAATATATATAGTTTTAAA